>MJUT01012958.1:81173-108740 GCA_002080005.1 Gigantidas platifrons | reverse complement strand
TATTGTACTGTCAATGTAACCAATATATTCTACCTTCCTAGGTAGTAGTCCGTTAACTACGAACATTCACGGACCATGCTATTGCACTGTCCATGTGACCAACATATTTTACCTTCCTGGCTAGTAGTCAGTTAACTACGACCATTCACGGATCATGCTATTGCACTGTCAATGTGACCAACATATTCTACCTTCCTAGCTAGTAGTTCGTTAACTACGAGCATGGGACGGAAAATTGACTTTCCGGAATATTTCCGTAACGGAAGAGGATGTTATTGTTTGCTTTGTGAAGATAAACGCGCTTCACGCAAACATTGACGTAAATGATAATAAAGAATTCTTTTGATTTTAACATAAAAATATCTTAAAGACAAATCTTTGTATCGTTTCTTTTGTTGACTTGTATATATTGAGATCCTATCAAACATGCATGTAATTACTCAGCGATTTAGGATAACGTGTCAAACGTTAATGAATATTCAACCACAATTAAAAATTTGATCAAACAAAAGAGATAGCATGCATTTTTGTTTGCTTAGCATACATACCTACATATATATTACTTTATGTTGTTTGTCTATGCGGAAGTTATTGTAAGAGTTACACAATTCGACAAAAGAAATCGTTTGTAAAGAATAGGACAGTCGTTAGTATAGATCATTTTGATGTACCTGCATCGTGTATATGGGCTAATGTGATCTTGACCGATTTTGGCGATCCTGTGTATGCCCTTTGGTTTTATATCTTCCAAAATTTGTAAAAAAAAATTGTATTTCCAATTTGTTGACTTTGGAGCGAACCTGATGTAGGTTATAACAAAAGCGTTTCATGGACACTAAATTTGATATTTACGTTTATATTGACTACTGTCTAGATATTGAGAATGAGTGAAAGTTACATCCCATGACATGTGATGCACCTGGCGTTCTTTTTCTCCCACACAAATGTTCTTTTCTATCGTATGAAACAAAAGTGAAACCTTTTCGCTCATCTATGGTTTTAATTCAAGAGGGAAAGGTTTCGGTTTCATATTTAATTTCCTGTATATCAATATATATTGAAGAAAATATGATTATTTAACTTATTGTTATGAATGAAAGTTTTCCCTCAGAGTTAACAGCATACAAGGCATTTACATGAACGATGATAAATCAGGATATTTTGTCACAGTTAATGAATATTCAAACACAATTAATAATTTGATCAAACAAAAGAGATGTCATGCATCTTTGTTTGTTAAACATACATACATAGATAACCATTACTTTCTGATGTTGTCTTTGCGGAAGTTATTGTACGGATTACAAAATTTGACAACAAGAAATATTTTGTAAGGAATAGGACACAAGTCAGTATAGATTCTTCTGATATACATGTCCCGTATTTTGGAGGTAAATGTGACCTTGGCAAATTTTGGCTATCCCATTTTTCGACTTAGGAGCGTACCTAATGAATGTTATTCCAGAAACGTGTCGTGCGAACTAAATTTGATATCTGCGTTTATATTGATTACTGTCTAGATATTGACAATGAATGACAATTCTACCCCATGACGTGTAATGCACCCGACGTTGTTTTTTTATTAGGCAAATGCATTTTGCATCTTTTGAACCAAAATTGAAATCGTTTCGCTCTTCTACTTTCTTAATTCAGAAGGGAAACGTTCGTACGACATATATTTTCTTGTACATCAATTAAGCGCAATTGTAAGTAAATTTCGGCTAAGCTAGGTTTATGGTGTTTAACAATATTTCAGCTATATCATGGCAGATAGTTTTATTGGTAGAGGTAACCGGAGAACCCCGAGAAAAAAACACCGATCTGCCGCAAATCTCTGACACACATTTTAGAAAATTTTGTATCAAATACACCTCACCATGAACGAGATTGGGAACCACAAAGTCAGTGTTGATAGGCTCTTATTACATAGGTAGATGTAAATCCAATTACCATACGGTCACGACCACGACATCTCCTAAATAGAATGTTGATTACGGGAAAATGATCTACAGTTTTAAATTAATTTACTTAAATGATATGTAAGTAAGTACATTATTCCTATTAGAAGTATTAATTAAATTCGCCAGTGACCTAATCCTAAGAAGAGTTTGAAGATACCAAAGGGGTAATCAGAATCTGTAAATTATAGGACAGACAGCACAATTGATCACCAACTTTTCTTGCAAATACCATAATTTTTGAAGAACAAAATGTCTTTTTAAATACATGTACCAATTTAAAATTCATTAGATACATAGCGATTATGCAATGAATATTTGTTTTAGAAGAGTTTGCAGATACCAAAGGGGTAATTATAATCGTATATCGAAGAAGAACAGACAACACAAAAGAAAAAGTACAAAAGAACAAACAACGATATGCAAAAGATACATATAAAACTAAAGATCGAATAACACGAACCCCACTAAAAACCGGAGGCGAACTCAGGTGCTCCCGAAGGGTAAGTAGTTCCTGTTTCACTAGTGACAACCGTCGTGTTAATCTAGTTAGAAACAAGGTGATAAGTCATGAATGAGGAAAGGCACGGGAAGTGTTGACGAGAAGTGGAACATATCCGTAGACATTTGTGACACAGATTTTAATTAGCTTACCTTTTTTAAATGACACCAATATGATTCCAGAGTTTATTGCAAACAAGGCATATACATGTACGACAATAAAGCAGGATATTTTGTAACACGTTAATAAAATACAATTTACCTTAATATATTCTAACATAGGAGATACCATGTAATTATGTTTGCTTAAGTAATACTTAGACTTATATTTCTTTCTATAGTTTTATATCCGGAAGTTAAAAGAACTACAGAGTTTGAACAAAAATCAGTTGTAAAGAATGGGACTGAAGCTCAGTGTAGATTATAGTGATCCTTATATACCTGCCTCGTCCTTTGATTTACAATCGCAAAAAATACATATTATTACCTTGCCGTCTCCTCGCGCCAGCAGGATTCTCTCAGCAGTGGTATGCGACAACAGGTTACCATCATGACAACTGCACGAGCCAAATACCATCGGTCTTGTTAACCATCTGATGGTCGCAATGTCTCCAGGGTTGATGTAGAACTAAGCATTCGTCGGAAGCGCATAACGGAGTTGCTTAATGAACTCTTGTTTCCTCTATGTGTTTGCTGGACAGGGTTTGCAGCTTCCGTGGACTTGGATGATAGGAGCTTAATTGCATAATCTGCTAATATGTTGAATAACTTTCGTCTTAATGTGGAGCAGAGAATCACTCACTTGTATGTCCATGGCCATGGAGAGGTTATGGTACATGGAGTGTAGACTATGTGTCAGACAAGATCAAGGAACACAAGAAATCTCCCAACAAACAATTGAAATCACTGTGACATAGTTAGTAACAGTAGGATGGGGCAAATATCGTTTTGCATGTAGCCGGGGAATAATTGTAATACCCTTTTCACCACGGTAGCTTCTTCGCTTGTCGACAAATTACCCCCAGCTCCAATGATATTTGATGTTAATTCTACGGTAAAGCAACTAGCAATAATCTTTAATTATAATTAACTTCTAATGGAAATCAAGACTTTGTATGCAAATAACTTTGCAATCTAAACTCTTTGAAGAGCACAGGAAGAGATTAATCAAAGACAAACGACTAGATCGCTGTATCTTATCTAGGTGAATATATCAATTGCACCTGAGATAGTACCAGAGGACCTAAAACTAGCCAGAGTGAAACTTTAATTAAAAAGAACAGTAGATCAGAAATAGGAAATCATAGACAAGTAAGCATTCTGTGTATCATTTCTAAAATGTTTGGAAAAGCCGTGTATAACCAACAGGAGACGCGTATGATCAAACTTAATTTGCTATATCCATTTCAGTCTGGTCTTATGAGCTCTTACTCAACTGATATATGTCTTATTCATCAATTTGTCACATTATACTATAAAAAAAAGCATATTTACAGAAATGGTTATGGTAAACAAAAACAAACAAAAAAACAATTGAGGTAATGGACCATCAGATATTATGCCAAAAAATAAGATATATGGGCGTGAAAGATATACTTGACCAACACGCGTAGTTGGATTTTTATAGTGGTATCTCACTGAAACAGCAGTTCGCTGATAGACATGTCGCCGCACTCATGCACATTATTCTGATTCCGAGCCAACCAGTCTTTACTCTTTATCTTTAATATTGCGTGGTTAGCGAAGAAGCAACAAATACAAAGTTTATAGTGCTTGGTTTGAACCCATCGGGGATCGGGTCCACGATCTACTACACTCTATGCGAGCATGCTAGCTAGTACACCAGCGATGTGGAGATTTTAGAGTTTTAGATTAAATTGATTCATATTCAATTTATCATTATTATTTACTAATAATAAATAAATATTGACATCGTTTGTGTAGTTTTTGACAACCGACAGATAAGTTACCACGAATAAAACATTCCATCGACAATATGACGGTCATATTATACCAAGTGTTCATTGCCTTGATACTTTCTTGAAGGATATTCCCTCTCATGTTCAATTAAAGCTTAAAATTAAATTTTATGTTCGTAACGGGTGCCATTTGTGAATCGAGAACTGCTTACCATTCCGCAGCACATACGTTCACCCTCGGCTTTTAGTAGGTTTCGTGTTACTCGATCTTTAGTATTATGTGAAATGTTTTGTAGATCTTTGATTGGTCACTGTTCTTTGATTTACGGATACTGATTTCCCCTGTGGTATCTTCAAACTCTTCTTGCAACATGTCTACTATTGTATTTGATTCCAGAGTAATAGTGCCGTTGGTATTTTCTCCTCAGTACATGCTTTAATAATATGTATTTGATGCTTTGTCAAACGAATGATCGTCTGAAATATGCACCCTCTGCTTATATGTTATCATCGTTAAATAAATAAATTAATTAAAACATTTTTTAAATCGGCACTTTAACGTAGCATTTCAGTAAACACACATATACACATTGCGACATTAAAGAACAACGTCATTTTCCATATTAATAACTTGATCGTTATTTTTCTAACAAGTGGGGCAGGGACAGCTTATCGTTAAGGAACACATGAGTTCGCTTCCGAAAAACCGAAATCCTCTTTGTGATAGCTCATTCCGAAATAGATCAACACAATTAGATATATTATATGACATGTATGAAACTCACACTATTCCAATGATCTGTAGGACAAGTCACTTCTTTGAACAGAATTGGATCGCAGGCTGCATGCCCCACATGTTCATTGTTGGACGCATTCTTTATCTGTATTTCAATTGTCACATCAGATGCAATCAGCTAGAGCTAAAAGGAAAAGTAGTCTATTCATTACTGTGTTAGAATATCATAAGGGAACAGCCATTTATTATTTATAGAATAATAAGTATTGTCCTGACAGATTTCAAAAAATAAATTATCTGACCTTGCAGTTTTTAGCGAGATATTTTTTTGGTAACATTAAAAGAAAATACTGAATTTTTACGTTAGAATGAATTTCTTGCTCGGAGAAAAGCATTTCGTACAATTGTACACTTTAATATATCATAAATATTATTTTTTTTCACTTTGAAACATCTATACAATACATAACAGTATATCTTCACCACGATCATCTGTCTGAAAAATAATAAAATTAACAATAAATATGTATGTATAATGAAAAATGTATTTAAAATGTGCTAAAATTATATAAAATATACTTGACATATTTTCAAGTAATTAAATAATTGTTTGAACGAAGAAACAGGAAATATAGATATATTGAAATTTGTTTGAAAAGTGCATGTCTCCTTATCTCTCCATGTTATCTAGCTGATCAATCATCTAACATTTAACATGTTTATTTTTAAATTATTATGCCAGTTTTCTAGAAATAAAATTACGAAAGCATTGGTTTTATTTGTGATTTTTATTTAATATTGAAATTATTGTTTTAATATGTTTCGCTATAAAACAGATGTTTACTAAATATAACATATAAAACATATGCTACGTGTTCATATTTAATTATCAAAATACAGTTTAAGCACCAACAGTTAGCAATTATACTAATATCAATATATGATGTTATGCCAAATATAAACATGTAGACCATATATGGCAATACACAAAACAACAACAAACCATATAAATATAATTGATGGTTAAAAAAAAGCAATAATTTAATTAAAATATGTATCAATAGCAAGCATTAAAGTACTACGCCAGTATATATCGTACACCTGTCTATTCTGAACACTAAATGAGGTCACATGGACGTTCGGAATAGATAGGTTTCATATAAAAATATGGAATGAAAAAGCAAAATAATGCAAAATCTATAGAAAATCAATGCAGATACAATAATAATATGACATTTTCTCACACATACATCAATTAAATTAAAAATAAAGTTGTATGTGAATGTGAAATCATTTTCATAGAAAACAAGGCGATACATTTAATGTATTTGCAATACATTTGATAACCCTTTCAAAATCTAAAGTGCCTGAATACTCACCAAATCCATCAGTAGGTTGTAGGTTAGACAGATATTCTCCGTTATAGTCATAACAAGTTACAGATAACGAAAACTGCTGGTTTCTTTTAAGCCATCTCCATAATGGGATGTTACCACAACCACCACAATACATGTCAAACTTACTAGAAATAAAAGTATCACTGTTTATGATTAATTGATATTAAATCTATGAAATAAGCGACCCCGGTGTGGCAGTTATGTAGTGAAAATTACACAAAAGTAAATTATTATGTAGAGGTCAAATGGATACATATAAGAATTGGCGAGTTGAAAGGGGATAATAATTACGCATGTGAAGCAATAACAAATGTATATCTTGAAGAGCAAAAGAAAACCGAGATAATAGTGCATGATCATCTACACGGTATTGGTAAAAAATGATATACACAGAATTATGTCAGAACCAGTGTAACACTGATGTAGGTCTTATATCACAACGAGAATTGAGAAACTTCATGCTATGCTACTAACAATGAAGCTACTGAACCAAGGGTTGAAGTTATCACTTCGACAGCTTTACGGTTGTCACAATGGTTTAGTTTACCGATATAGAATATATGTGTCGCAATTGACCATGGATATGTTCCACCTGTCGTCAATACTTCTAGGTCATTTCCTCGTTCATGATTTATCACCGGGTTTGTAAGTAGATTAACACGACGAGTGCCACTAGTGAAGCAGGAGCTGCTTACCATTCTGGAGCACCTGAGTTCACCACCAGTTTGTAGTGGGGTTCGTGTATCTCCATCGTTAGGTGTATGCGTGCTGTTTTGTAGTTCATTGCTTGTCCTTTTTCTTTTGTCCATTTTGTACTCTATGCTTCGATTTAAGGATTCTGATTACCATTTGTATCTTAAAACTCTTGTCATGTCGGTAAAACCACATAACCGGTGGTGTCATCATGAATGTAAGCACATAGTAGTCGATACACATTGCTACAATACTACATACAATACAACTTACAGTGTTGTCAGCTGTGGTAGATTATCTAGCGCATTTTCACTAACAAGTGATATATTGTTGTTGTTCATGTTTCTGAAATATAGCTTCACATTATATAGCAGTATTATAATCTACATTCCCGCATTCGCAAAACTTTAACATATATAACGGTTTTCTGTTATAAGACGCGAGTTGATACATACATTGCCAGCCTAGTCACAATATCAGTGTATGTGATATAATGTGATAGGCCAGACTTACTGTAACATATACGACGATTTTACTTCGAAATATCAGGATATTTGATTTATCTGGGACACTGTAACAAATGTATATAAATCTTAGGTATCAGTAACGATTTGTCCTAGCACACAGGAAGATAGTGCACGAAAAGTGTGATTGGTTGATTGATTACTGTTTAACACCAAATCTAGTAGTATTTCAGCTTTAACGTAGCGTGAACAAATACAAAAAACTGGAAGACTCTTAGATATAAAACAAATTAGTGCATGAAACAATTGGTTATATGTACAAATAAAAGAGAGAAAAAATAAAGGTTAAAAACATATTATTTAGATCTTAAGTTATCTATTTGTTATATATATTAAAGCAGTTCATGAAATTGTCCACTGTATTAATTTTTTTTTGTGCTTTGTCTTTTCCACATGTTTATAAATGAAATACCTTTTCAATTATCACGTGGTTAACTATATTCCACAACTAATACACCGAGTTTGTAATCAATATTAAGATTATTTTAAAATCATCGTATTTCTAGTATTAAGTTATTAAGAAAAGAATAATCTTTTGGAAGGTATCAACACCCAGTTGAAAGGTATACTGTCACTTGTCTATTAATGACGATGGTATTGGTAATTACATTTTATTTCAAAGTTCACCTTTTATGTGTTTTGATGGTTTTTTGTACTCTTTAACGTTTAACTAATGATACATTCTATCGGCTCTCAT
This sequence comes from Gigantidas platifrons, assembly GCA_002080005.1. NCBI lineage: Eukaryota > Metazoa > Mollusca > Bivalvia > Mytilida > Modiolidae > Gigantidas > Gigantidas platifrons. The sequence continues at coordinate 100,315 of MJUT01012958.1, read as the reverse complement.
TATAGACGTTTAACTGATGATACAGGCTATCGGATCTCATTATAGACGTTTAACTGATGGTACAGGCTATCGGCTCTCATTATAGACGTTTAACTGATGATACAATCTATCGGCTCTCATTATAGACGTCGAACTGATGGTATAGGCTATCGGCCCTCATTATAGACGTTTAACTGATAGCATAGGCTATCGGCTCTCATTATAGACGTTTAACTGATGATACAGTATATCGACTCTTATTATAGACGTTTAACTGATGGTACATGCTATCGGCTCTCATTATAGACGTTTAACTGATGATACATGCTATCGGTTCTCATGAAAGATGTTTAACTGATGATAAAGGCTATCGGCTCTGACTATGGACGTTTAACTGATGATACAGTATATCGGGTCTCATTATAGACGCTTAACTGATGGTGCAGTATATCTGGTTTCATTATAGACGTTTAACTGATGGTACAGGCTATCGGCTCTCATAATAGACGTTTAACTGTTGGCACATGCTATCGGCTCTCATTATAGACGTTTAGCTGATGATACAGGCTATCGGCTCTCATTATAGACGTTTAGCTGATGATACAGGCTATCGGCTCTCATTATAAACGTTTAACTGATGGTACAGTCTATCGGCTCTCATTATAGACGTTTAACTGATGAGACAATCTATCGTGCCTCATTATAGACGTTTAACTGATGGTACAGGCTATCGGCTCTCATTATAGACGCTTGAAGCAGCTTTAATTTAAAAACTAAATCCACACAATGAGCTGAACTATATATACATTCTTTATGAAACAGTAGCTAAAAATGTATTGATATATTGTTGTCGTACATTTATACAAATCATACTAAAATATACTCACAGATATCTTAAGCTTGGTAGATTGTTGAAAGAGTTGTCCTCTATCACTGATATGGCATTGTACTGTAGCTCGCTATAAATAGTCAACAAATGTTATTAGCTTATGCCTTATGCAAGCTGTGCCTATTTTGCTGTCGTATTGAACAGTGCTAACAACTAAATATTGCGTAATTGTGAGTTATTTCACGAAAATGTATTGTTGAAAAATTAAACAACCCTTCTAATAAATGTAATTATTTACAAGAAGAGTTTGAAGATACAAAAGGGGCAATCAGACTCCGAATATCGAAGAGGAACAGACAACACAATTGCCAAAAGAAAAAGTACAAAGGGACAAACAACGATCTATATAACATACATGTAAAACTAAAGATCGAGTAACATGAACCCTTCGAAAAACCGGGGGTGAAGTCAGGTGTTCAGGAGGGTAAGCAGTTCCTGCTCAGCTAGTGGCATCCGTCGTGTTAATCTAGTTACAAACCCAGTAATAAGTCGTGAATGAGGAAAGGACCGGGAGGTGTTGACGACAAGTGGAACATATCCGTGGTCATTTGTGACACAGAAACTCCATAGCGGTCAACCAAGTCATGGTGGCGACCGTAACATTTTCGAAGTGATGATTTCAACCTTACTAAAAGGAATCCTAGGTTCAGTAACTTCTTTGTTAGCAGCAACTCTTTATCAAGTAAATCCTGATAGGAACTACAAGCTCGGGAATATCGTATCATCTGAGAGATATATACTCCATATGCAGGTGTTGCTGTAATGATTCTAAATATAAATGGAAAATTCACAATGGGAAAATTGAAATCATCTCTTTTGTCGTAAAGTTTTGTTCGTAACCGTCCCTCAAATATAAGCTTCAAATAGGGTTCAATAACTGAGTGTCCTCAAACTGTAACCTGTTACAGTGTACTTGTATAATTGACGAACTCCCCCGTTAAAGAGGTGGTTATGAAGCCCTTTTTCTTTTTTATGTTATCACGACCGGCCCCGTAAAGAGATGGTAATGCATCCATTGTTCTTGATCTAATGTTATCACGACCGGCTCCGTAATACGATGATAATAAAGTCCTTCTTCTCTATATGATGTTATCACGACCGGCCCCGTAAAGAGATGGTAATGCAGCCCTTCTTCTAATAACTTAATTGAAAAAACGTGTTCGACTCATTAGACCCCTTTCGTATTGTCATACTGAAAGTGCTGATTTAGGTGACGATTTTCGTTGGTCGTTGTTTGTCATTTTGTAATTAGTTGTCTGTCCTTTTTCGATTTATGGATTCTGACCACCCCTTTGGTATCTTCAAACTCTTCAACTATTCATACATATCAAATGTAAGGCTCTCTTCGCTCAGACAGAGGTGAACTTAACAAGGTTTAACTACCCTGACTTGTTTTTTTTATCCCAATGATTTCAATTATTTGATTCACAATCTGTTGACTCTGAGTGTACATAATGAAGATTATTACAGAAACGTTTATGTGTTGTGTCTTTTTATTTGACTGGTTGTTTTGTTGATATTGAGGGAATTGTTTAAATTTTCATTTCATAATCACCTCTCATCTAAATTACTGAATACAAAAACAATCATTGAACATACATATTCATGTTTTGTAAGTTACAACATGGAACGCAGTAAGGAACTTGATACGTACAGTCTATAAAGGCCAGGCAAGTCGTTGATTGTGCCTGATTGGATTGATGTAATCTGATTGTCATGCAAGTAACTACAAAATATAAAATACGTACTAAATAATATGTAAATATCAGACCAAATAAGTACACGTATGATGAAAGTCCGAAGTCAAAACATCCGCAACCAGAAGCCACATGCGATAGGACAACCAATACAAATACAAAAGGAGAAAACACAACAATGTATAGAAAACTAACATACGGGATTGTCATGCAAGTAACTACAAAATATAAAATACGTACTAAATAATATGCAAATATCAGACCAAATAAGTACACGTATAATGAAAGTCCGAAGTCTAAACATGCTCAACTAGAACCCACATATGGTAGGACAGCCAATACAAATACAAAAGGGGAAAAAACAATGTACATAAAACTATAGCTTGGGCAAATGAAAAACCACTAACAAATGGGATTGGAAGATAAATATTTGTTAGAATCAGAGTACATTTTAAATAAATAAGGCATGCCTCTCCCTAAGGGAATATATGTGTGTCCAGGTTGCCCTTTCTTTTTAATAAAACCCTCAAAAATACAGTTTTCTAGCAGTTTGTGTAGTGTTAAATTCGAATTTGATTGTATGTTTAAAAACAAATATGAGACAATAATGATCTAAAAAAGTACTTGTGAACCACTTGTTCACTCCAACATCTCGCCAGCAGTACCATTCATGTATTTATTTACAAAATATATTTTGCTACATTATCCACAGCATTGTTAATAGCATATATTCTAATGATTGGTTATACATTTTTACAAATAATATTCATTGATACTCACAGATATGTCAGGTTTGTTAGATTGTTGAAAGCGTTTTCCTCTATCAGTGATATGTCATTATTCTGTAGCAACCTATAAATAGCCAACACATGTCTTTATTAAACTATGTGTCTATTAATATGTTTCAAACGATACATATTTGATAATATTAAATGAAGTTTTGTCCGCAATTTTTTTTAGATTATTTGTGATATGTTTGCGTCTTTGACTTTGACAAATACCTGTGCATAATCGGTTTATTGATCTTTTTATTTTTAGTTTGATTAATATTAGAACTGAGATACTTGTTTAGTTGCTTTGAATATTAAGCTATGTCTAATATACTTAATACTGACAGTTCATCATTGTGGAAAAAAACTTGGACTTTGTCACGACTGGAATGTTTAAAACAATTTCCCTGCTTTTAAATTGGAATTATAACATATAATTACTCGATTGAAAATAGACTGTGTTCTACTCATTTGACTCAATTCATATTGTCATGCATGAAGTACTGAACGGTCTGTTTAGATGACGATTTGTGTATATCATTGTTTGTCCTTTGTCTTATGGCCATTTTGTTGTCCGTCCGTCTTCGATATATGGATTCTGATTACATCTTTGGTATCTTCAAACTCTTTTTACATATCAAAGGTAAGGATAACTTCCTTCATATATAGGTGACCTTAGCCAAGGTTGACTACCTTGACTAGGCATTTTGGTTTTCTTGATTCCAAATATTTCAATTTATTTTTATTTACAATCTTTTGACTTTGAATTGCAGAAACTCTTATATAGTGTGTTTTTTTTTGCGTGATTGTTCGTTTTGTTGATATTGGAAGAATTGTTGGCCATCACAGTTACATTTTCTTTTCATTATCACCACTCACATAAGATCGCTGAATACAGAAAAAACAATATTGTACATACATAATCATGTTTTGTAAGTTACAACATGGAATGAAGTAGGGAACGTGATACTTACAGACTAATAAGACTAGGCAAGCCGTTGAATGTGTCTGACTGGATTGATGTAATCTGATTGTAATGCAAGTAACTACAAAATATAAAATACAAACTAAGACTGTGTAAATATCACACCAAATAAGTATAATGAAAGTCCCAGTGTCAAAATATGCACAACCAGAGGCTACATACGGTAGGGCAGCCAAAACAAAGACAAAAGGAGAAAAAACAACAACAATGTATAGAAAACTAAAGCTTGAGCAACACAAAAAACACTTAACAAATGGGATTGGAAAAGGGGCGTTAAGGTTCTGTTCTACTTGTGACATCCATCATGCTGTTCGTTTCAACAACCGGTTAAAATTCACACATGGTGACACGTTGTGAAAGAAGAAAAAAGGACTGACCTACAATCAATATAACCCGAAAACAACAGTGTTCATTCAAGACAGGTAACTACTTGATGAAGGTGATCCTACAAATATACAGGTGAAGACCTACACTTTACAGAAAAGGCAACACTAACCCCGAAACATCCTTTCAACTGATAGGCAATATGCAGATGCTCTTGAACTAAATGGAATATCCACAATAGAAAAACAATAATAATTTCTTTAATCAAATATTTTCGCTCTCAAACGACCCTCACCGTCAACTTATCTGGATATAGTTCTAGGTATGAAGCAGAGCTAGCTATATTTGTGGTATCGTTTTGTTTAAGTTTAGGGACAAATATGGGATAAAAATAGTCTCTAAGCCATGAATTATTTAGTGAACAGAAACCGTATATATAGTTGAACGCCAAAATAAAGGACCGGGCTAACTATATTTCGTTTTGATTGAGAAGCATCTGAATAAAATCCGCTTCCACAGAAAAAAAAGCAAAGTTCACGAATTATAACAAATATGTTGTTAATCAAATTTTTAGGCATTTTGATCATGTCAGAGAAATATTTGTTAGAATCAGAGTGTGTTTTTTTTAGTTAATAAGGTATGTCTCTCCCTAAAACAATATATTTGTATCCAAGCTGGCGTATATTTTTAATAAAACTATCAAACATACAGTATTCTAGCGGTTTTTATTTTGTTTATTTCGTAATTGATTGAATGTCTAAAAAACAAATATGAGACAAAAATGATCTAGACAAATACTTGTAAACCACCCATTATGTCCCACATTTGCTAGCACCTGAGTTAATCTCGGTTTTTCTATAGGGTTCGTGCTCATATTTCAGTTTTCCGTGTTTTTGTTTCATTTGCTTGTCTTTGTACTATGACATGACGCAGAACTGAACTTGTCTGTGGATTCCCAATTCTTGCTTGCCCCTAGTGTTTACTTACAAATATATATTTAACGTTATCCGATAGAATAACTTATGGCATATATTCTTATAATTGAGGTATACATTTGTACAAATAATAATAAATGATACTTACAGATATTTTAGGCTTGATAGATTGCTGAAAGTGTTGTCCTGGATCACTGTTACATTATTGTGATTTAACCATCTATCAATAGATAACAAATATATGTAGTTTATGTTTTAATTAAAATATTGGCTTTCTAATATTTCTTAAACAAGGTTAATTATAAACTGGGTATTGGTGAGTGTTGATAGAGATCAAATCACATAACTAGCACGCTCGTGCACTCAGGTGTTCGAGAAGATAAGCAGTTGATGTTTCTTATAAGACACACTCGGTCTTACTCATATATAGTCAAGTCCAGTAAAAAGTATTGGCAGTGGTTCAGGAAATAAAGCATCTACGTAAAAAGGAAATAATCATTGTCTTTTGAGACATGGATATTTCGTAACGGTCAACATTATTGTGATGTTTAATAGTATGTAAAAACCAAAGGGTATATAACACTGCTACAGTTCACAGTTCTTATAGACTTTTTACATGACATTCAATAAGTTAATTACTTTAGTTTTTATAAAGCTTTAACAATAACATGCATTGACATAATGTGGTTATTCATTTGTACAAATCATATTCAATGATACTCACAGATGGTACAAACTTGGTAGATTGTTGAAAGCGTTGTTCTCTATCACTGATATGTCATTATAATAAAGCTGTCTATAAATAGTCAATAAATGTATTTATTAAACTAGTGTAATAATATTAGTGGGTAACATAACCTACTGTTATAAACAAGTGGCTTATGATTCCGAAACTGTCGTACCTGTAGATCTATATATATTTCTCAGATAACAGATAGTCATCAGCGAATGTGGAAGTCCCTACGACGACTCCGTCCTGACTTCAACAATTGTTAACTCAAGCTTGGATATTGATATAACTTTAAGGTATATCTATTATAAATATTATATTATATTACACTATTGGCCTACTAATATGTTTTAACGATAAATATTTGATAATATTGAATTATTTGTGATCTGCTTGCGTCTTTGATAAATACTGTGAATAATTGGTTCATTGATATATTATATTTAGTATGAATTATGACAGAACTGTGACAATTGTTTAGTTGCTTTGAATATCAAGCCATATATAATACACTTAATACAGACAGTTCAGAATATTTAAAATAATTTCTCTGCTTTTGGATTGAAATTAAAACATATAAAAACTTAACTAAAAATAAAAAAGTGTTCTACTCATTTGAACTATTTCATATTGTCATACACCAACTACTGAAAGGGCTGATATAGATGACGACTTATGTTGATCGTTGTTTGTCATTTTGTAATTTGTTGTAGATTCTGACCACCTCTTCTTCACACTCTTCCTACATATCAAACGTAAGGTTCTCCTCCCTCAGGCATAGGTGAACTTATACAATTATCATTGTTGGAGTGTGACCCGACGGTTTGTCTCCCAAAGAAAAGTAAGGTCACCCGATGGCTTAACTTTTCTAGGGGAGACAACCCGTTGGGTCACACTCCAAAAAGGGTGATAATTGGTATATTATATCGAATATTTTTGCATGAGACACCAAATAATAGAATACCTTCGGCTTTGCGACAGACACCAAGTGATTGAATACATATAGTTTTATGACAGACTCCAAGTGATTGAATACATGCAGTTTTGTGACAGACATCAAGTGACCAATTACAAGTTGCTTTGTGACAGACACCAAGTGATTAAATACATGTAGTATTTTGATGGAGACCAAGTGTTGTAATATCCGTAGCTTTTCGACAAACAATAAGTGACCAAGAGATTGAATACATGTAGTTTTGCATGTTTGTGACATTCGCTATGACAAGACAATAATTGTCGAAAAAGGGCAACAACAAAATTACCGAACAATGTCCAATGATCTGGCAAATCCAATGGTAAATAGTAATTGAATACAGATGGACGCCATGTTTGTTGTCTGTTGAATCAAGGGAAGTAACTATAATTAGAAACACGCGAGGTTCACGTGGGGATTTCCTTGCGAGCGGTGGACCTTCCTATGATAATTTACGATTAGCGGTTGACCCAACGAATGGATAAATATCACGTGAGTGGGTTTTATCAATTCAGATTCAAGATATTTATATATGTGTATAATATTAGCCAGGTTTGACTAGGCACATTGGTTTTCTGGATCCCACGGATTTTAACTTTGACTTTGAGTGTACCCACTAAAAGTTATTGCAGAAACGCTGATATGCTGTGTCTTTTTCTGTGATTGTTCGCTTTGTTGATATTGATGAAATTGTTGGCCACAGTTTAAAATTTCTATTCATTATCACCTCTGACCTAAACTCGCTGAAAATGTATAAAGGAAATCATTGAAAATGCATATTCATGCTTTGTAAGTTACAACATGATACTTACAGATAATAAAGATTAGGCAAGTCTTTGAATGTTCCTGATTGGATAGATGTAATCTTATTGGAATACAAATAACTACAAAATATAAAATACGTACTAAATAATATGAACATATGAGACCCAATAAGCATAAGGAAAGTCAGAAGACAAATATTGGGAACCATCTCTTTAGCAAAATATGTGGAATCTTTTAGTTGAAGTTCAGGGACAAATATGGGATCAAAATATTATCTAAGCAGTTAATTATTTAGCGAAACAGTATATACAGTTGAAAACCGTGCTAGCTCCATTTCGTTTTGGATGAGAGCCACCTGCATAAAATGTGCTTTAGCAGTATTTAACCATAGTAATATATTTTAACAAACACGTGCACCAATTATAACAAATACTTTGTTAATCAAAATCATAGGTATTTTGATGACGCTGGAGAAATATTTGTTAGAATCAGAGTGTGTTTCTATTTAATAAATAAATCATGTCTCTTCCTAAAACAATATATTTGTATGCAAGCAGTCCTTTCTTTTTAATAAAACCCTCAAGCATACAGTATTCTTGCGTTTTTTATTTTGTTAATTCCGTAATTCATTGAATGTTTAAAAACAAATATGATACAAAAAATATCTAAAAAAGTACTTGTTAACACCAGTTATGTCCAACATTTGCCAGCACCTGAATTAATCCCGTTTATTCTATGGTGCCCATGCTCATATTTCAGTTTTCCGTGTTTTTGCAGTTGCTTGTCTTTGTACTATGTCATAACCCAATGTTGCTTTTGTCTCTGGATTGCCCATTCTTGCTTGCCCTTAATGTTTACTTACAAATATATTCTGATGATACATTTGTACATATACTATTAAATGATAGCGATATAGTAGGTTTGAAAGATTGTTGAAAGTATTGTCCTCTATCACTGATATGTTATTGTGATTTAACCATCTATAAAAAGTATATATTTAGTTTATATGTTTGAGTGTTGAAAGAGCTCAAATCACATAAGTAGCACGCTCGTGCACTCAGGGACACACTCCGTTGTAATCATTTATAGTCAAGTCCAGTAAAAGTATTGGCAGTGATTCAGGAAATATAACATCTACGTAAAAATGAAACTAGTCACTGTCTTTTGAGACATGGATAGTTCGTAGTGGTCAACATGATTGTGATATTTAATACTATATAAAAGCTACGGGACATCTCACACTGCTGCAGTTCACAGTTATTATATGCTTTTTATATGATATTCAATAAGTTAATTACTTTAGGTTTTATTAAACATTAACAATAACATGCATTGACACAATGTGGTTATACATTTCTACAAACCATACTAGATGATACTCACATATTTTCTAGGTTTAGTAGATTGTTGAAAGTGATCTCTATGATATGTATATTGATTGATTGGTGTTTTATCTATATTACTTTTCATCTATATCAAACATAATTTGGTAATACATTTGTACAAATCATACTGAACGATACTCACAGACGGTACAAACGTGGTAGATTGTTGAAAGCGGTTTCCTCTATCACTGATATGTCATTGTTCTGTAGGTGCCTATAAATGGTCAACACATGTCTTACTTAAACAATCGCCATACTAATATGTCTTAAACACTGCATAGTTGATACTCAAGATAATACTAAATGGAGTTATTAGTTTAGAACGCAGAATACGGTGGCGTTGTGAAAAGTCTGATTACGAGCTAAACGTATATGTTGTGCAATATTAACTACATACGCGAGAGCGGTCGGTATATTACTATCGAGGTGTGAAACATTTAATGACAAAATTGAAATCATATCTTTTTGTCTTAGATAAACGTAAGAGATTACCGAAGAGGGAACCAAAATGGACAATACAGTAAAACTGGCAATATAACGTACACAAGACGAAGAAAATCAAAAAAAAAACACAACACACTATGTGTTGAAAACCACTATGCGCAAGCAAAAACATAACGTAAGTAAGACACGAGCAACTGGAAGTAAAGGAGAACCGAACATCGTTTTCATTCGGACATCGCAACGGACATCAGAATACGGACCTCACGAAGGTTTAAAAATTTCTACTTCTTAGACACCCGTCGTGCTAATCATATATACAGTCCAGTCCGGTAAAAGTAGTGGTACTCATAGAGGAAAGAACACGTCTATGTGAAAAGTACAAGATCTATTGTCATTTGAGGTATCGATATTTCATAACGGTCAACCGAATTGTGATAACGACCTTAGCATTTTTGAAGCGATAACTTCAAACTATGAGCAACGTAGCCTTGTTTGAGTAGCTTTTGCGTGAGCAGCTGAGATATGTCTAGAAAATCACTGTGATATTGGAATAGTGAAGTCATCGTGTTTGTCGTAGAGGTTTGTTTTTAATCTTCCTCCGTTGTCGATTTTAAGATGAACGTCAGGGTCAGAAGCACAATTTTGAGTGTCAGTAGTATCTTTAAGTTCAAGCTAATTTAGATAGATGCGATGTAGTTTATTACCGATTCGAGAATTGCTCAATAACAGAACATAATCTTTATAGGGGAAGCTGGAATTACAGATCTGGGTTAATTTTATATTTTTATTCCTGAGGAGCCCTTGCAGGAAATCTGCATCTTGTTTTTGAATGGATTTTGACAAAACAAGATATGTCTCTATCAATAGCATCACAATGATACCTTTGTATTTCCGTTCTTCTTTGAGAAGCAACGTATGTTGGCAATGTCATAGAGTTTATAGCTGACATATTGTGTGTGTCTTTAAATTTTAGCAAAATGCCATATACAATCAGAAACAAAACAAACATATGCGATGCCATACTATGTCCATTATGTGCATTATATACTACTGTTCATTTAAATTCATAATAAATACAGAACATGTTAAATCAACATTGTATATCAGGTCTAATTTATGCTTTAGTTTATTCGAGTGTGACGTCTTTTCACGAAAGATACATATTATAATACAATGATACATTGTGTTCTCAATTCTGGACAAAAATGGACTTTATAACTTTTCATTACCTAAGTTTCTTGGTTCGCTGGACGGGAATAAATACACATATTAACATACGGTATTTAGTTCTAAAACACACATATTATGAACATATTTTTGAATTTTAAATATCGACATTGCAACTGGGGCGATTTTGGTCATTATAGTCCCCAGTCATCTGTGTGCCCCTCCCATTTCTCCCTCTCTCGGGCAGTACATACATTTCTGAAAGTTATTTTTTGTCTTGCCCTTATTGAAGAATTATATATTCAAAATAATAAATATAACTAATACAACCTATTATTTGTGTAATTAGAGACTTACAAGATATAAGTGTTATCAGGTACATCTGTTGGAATACTATCTAGTCCTCTACTGGAACAGTAAACAGTTACTCCATCTGAAGTGTCAGTACAACTACAGACACTCGGACATGATGATGCCACACCGACAAGTGAAATCACAACTATTGCTCTTTTAAGAAACTGCATTTAGCCTCGTCAGTCTACAAATACAAAATCTATATACTTAATAATGTCCAATATTGTTATGCATGTATAAGGACAATTTATGGAGAAATAAATAATGGGATTATTTATATGGAGAATAATACATGTCATTTTCCATATCAATCCGAGACACCCATGTCAATGCGAGACCCCCATATCAATCCGAGACTCCCGTATCAGCCTGAGACGCAGTCATATACTTCCAACAAATGGTTTTACTAGGCAAATAAAAATAAATTTAAATAGATAAAAGTCAATGCCTTTATTAATAAGCTTAAATGTAATTTCGGAAAATACATTTTCAGAACACTATAGTCAACCAAGAGCATATGTACCTCTATTAATATTAATGACTACGTTCCCTATGACCGTATTTTGAAACATAGAAATGGTATGAGATTGTTTCATTGTGGTTGTACGGAAATTGGGTTTATATATACATATGCAATAAGTGCTTATCATCACTAACGTTGTGAGTTCGAATCACAATCATGCGAAGTGTAGACGATACAACATTATGTAATACAGTTTGGCGATGACTTGGGACACGTCGGTGATTTTCTCCGGTTTCCTTCACCAATAAAACTGACCGCCACGATATAACTGAACTATTTTTGAAAGTCGTGCTAAACACCATAACCCCCAACCGTGAATCACGTCGAGAATATTGTCCGTGAATCATTTTCATTCCAAATTATTGTACGTTCTTCGTGATAATCACCGGTCATCAAATGTTTCAATCATTTTTTTAATGTGGTCTTCTGATCAATTTGTTTTTCCTCTCAACTCGATTTATCAAAAGTGCTCGTATGCATACTAGTCACCTCCATTGAATCTTGGCGAGACGATTAGTAGGGATTTAACGAGGGTGGAACCTACTTTTAAATATTTAGTGGTAGCACCACTAAAAACGAAATGGGGAATCTTTATATAATACATTCTATAGATGCTTCTTACCAAGTTGCGGATCATTTGGCTAAGCAAATTCGGAGAAGATTAAACTATTTAATGCTAACATATGACAGAGGACAGACGATGGACGCCAAGTGATGGCGAAAGCTTACATGGCCTTTCGTGGCCAGGTGAGCAAATATCGACAAAAGGGCACATAATGATCTACAAAACACTACACTGAATATTAAAGATTGACCTCAATGACCACCTACAGAACTTCTTTTTTTGTAATCAACAGCTTTATTACAAAAGGGGAGTATAATATTCATAACTTTATATTAATAAAACATATATCTATATAATGAATAAATTAATTATTTTAATTTCAAATTAAATATTAAATAAGCATCAATAGTGCATATATGCTTTTCTGAAAATAAAAAGTTAATTTATCCGATCTGATTGTTCAACACATCGTACTAAGGGGACTTAAAAATATATATGTAAATGTAAAGCATAACAATTGCATCATATCATTCCACATAAAAAGAAATATTCTCACCTCAAAAATGTCCTGTTAGTCTAGTTATACTTCATCGTGGCAAGGCTAAAGTCTGTGTTCGTCACAAGTACCTAAGGTATATATACGATTGATAATATAACCATATATGGCTAGGTAAAAGTAAGGGTTACGTGACAGACTATAATATATTTAAACAACCCGGCAATAAATAGATCCAACTGTCACGTTTTCTTATTTTAAGTTGATCTAAATTTTTGACGGTGTGTTTCCTCACTTAATCTAACTCGACATTGTCGATTTTTCTAACATTGTTTACATGTTTGATTTTTTTTCATTGTAGTCATTATTTCACATATTATAATCATCGGAAGCCCACGGATGATCATGATTCGGTACTCTTCACTGATCATCGTAGGATCAATTGCATTTTAAAATTGTATTCGCCCAATGCGTTACTCAAATCTCACGGTTTGTCGGTACGTCGCAAAAAAAAAATAATATAGTACTAAGTTTTTGTTTATTATACAAATACGTTATAAATTCCATAGAACTCTCTTGATCCAAACGTCGCGGGACCAATTAGATTTGACGGGAACTATTCACGAGTACGACGAAATTTCTATGAAATGACCAACGGGTGATGAGTAGAGGGTATAGGAATGTGCTCTGTCGTGGATTACCGACGATATACAGATTTGAATTTGTCAACATTCTACAACACACTATGCCCTCAGTATGGTATGTTTTGTTGTTGTGTTGATACAAATTTAGAGATATACCCATTTCACATTTTAAAAACTGTCTTGCTAGACTTGTCTAAAATTATATCAGCAAAGCTATTTAAGGGTGTAGGCCTGGGGTATGGGAGATAACACTATCTTCAGTGTCTTCTCAAATATATGATCATCTGTGCGTTTGAAAATTTCACCTCAATTCCAAGCTTCTTGGTGATAAAGATTGTTTACATTGGATTTGGCCAGTTAAAAAATATGACTCCTTTTCCTTTTACTTTTCCATAGTTGTGCTCCTTGTATTTTAATATATTATCACTGCTTATGCCAGTGTGTTATTATTATATGCCCACAAAATATCATTGAAATATCTCTTTCCAGAAAAACATTTCATCAAAATATGTTGTGAAAAATGCAACACAATTTGTGTGACAACCTTTTTCTATTGAAATTCAAGGGTTTGTAAAAAAACAAAAAATAAATATATTCATCAGAATCTTAGATATTATGAAACAATAGAGCAAATTATACGGCAGTAAAAAATAGAAAGCTATGTTTGGGAAAAAAATTGTAGTATTATCTGATCCTCTCTGATACCGCCGTCTCCTTCTCCTTAGACAAATAAAGAATAATCAGAATCAAACGAATACAACTGGAGGACAGAATTTAAAGGAATTTAACAATACACCTGGGTGGATGTCTGTGTGTGTGGTTTTTTTTTTAATGAATTAATAATTATTTTTATTAAAAATTGTTGCGACAGAATCTTAAATAAATAACTTAGCCACAATCCTTAAGATTAAATGGTCGGTCTAAAGCGTATTGTTTATCCACTCCGGAGTACAATCCTTCCGAATGAGGCGTTGATTTGTTGTTAGTGATGAACTAACTACACCGTTCACTTTTAGGGCGGGACACAAATGAATAACTTCCTTGTGTTGGCCGGCGAAAGCAAGTCTCGTTGCACGTAAAAGACAACATATAACAGTTCCTTGAGAACAAGAGTACATTAGGGGTGGTCGTTACATTCTTAAGGGGGTGGGTGGGAGTGTGTCTTCTCTTATAGTCGGACATATCCATCATATCTTCTGTGTTCCGTGGAAATTTAAACATCATTAAAAAGGACAATCACAGTGCTACATTTTTTTTTTTGTTACATATGTGGTATATTTTTTGTAAGCTTGTTCTCGTCATAATATTAACTACATTAATGCTATAGTAATCAATTGTTCACATTGTATGCATATTTTATTTAGAAAAGTAATTCATGGCAGCCACAATTTGTTCGGAATTTTAACTTGGGTTGGCATGATATTAGTATTTGCATCCCGAACGGGACCGTGGGCTTTACCAATAATATACTGCCCATGTTAATATTACCAGCATATTATGGCTTCTACGATTTATTTCGATTCTAATATGTCTAATAGTACAAATAATGTAGTACACTCTGAAAGACTGCAATTTTTTTTTACGGATGTGGAGAAGGTCGCCAACAATTTATGATAAACTGTTGGCTGTCCATTCCAATTTATGATACACTATTCCAATTACAATGGTTGCACAATAATGCAGTATGTAACAATAGCATTAGAACCCGTAAACATATAGTTAAACCCCTCCACTTTTTTAAGTGCCTGTACCAAGTCAGGAAAGTGAGCGGTCACATATTTGTGTGTTAGGGGTATCAATTTTGCATCTGCATGTGATTTGTCTATTGTATTGAGGAAGTGTTCTGACAATGTGATATTTTTTGGGTTTTTTTCATTTCTCTATTGTATTGAGGAAGTGTTCTGACAATGTGATATTTTGTGGGTTTTTTTCATTTCTCTATTGGATTGAGGAAGTGTTCTGAGAATGTGATATTTTTGTGGGTTTTTTTCATTTCTCTATTGGATTGAGGAAGTGTTTTGACAATGTGATATTTTGTGGGGTTTTTTCATTTCTCTATTGGATTGAGGAAGTGTTCTGACAATGTGGTATTTTGTGGGTTTTTTTCATTTCTCTATTAGATTGAGGAAGTATTCTGACAATGTGATATTTGTGGTTTTTTATTTTACCTTCATAAATGTTGTTAATTAACGAAGAATGTTTACCTGTATTAGACAAATTAATATCATTCATTACAATGGACAGATTATATGCTTACATGTTTGAAATGGAAACAATATTATACTACGAAATATATCCCCATGTTATTTCAGGCGCTGCAAAAATACATTTAATATATTCGCTCTTCACACTATTTATTGCGAAACAAGTGCCAATTTCCTTTTTAATAGTTTTTGTGATGAACGGATAATGTATTTCATTGAGGTTGAAGAAATGTAATTCCAGAATTCCGAACATCATTGTCCTATTAAATCATAAGGCTGATCATCCTCTGGAATGGTCACCTCTTCATAATGAGCACATGTAACAACAAAGGGGTTAAATATTTATAATTTCGATTTGTTAAACTGTTTGCTTTAACGTTATCACGTTTAGATTAACAGTTTTGTTGTGTATGTTATTGATGGCCAATTTGACTTATTGACTTGTAACAGCTAGTAACGCGATGGATGGTATTTATTTAGAGATAGAGTAATGGTGCTTAACGCCACATTCAAATAAATTTCAGCCATATTGTGTCGGTAAGCTTTATTGGTGGAGGAAACAGGAATATCTGAAGAAAACCACCGACCTGTCGCAAGTCACTGACAAACTTTATCACACAATGTTGTATCGATTTTACTAGTCGAGTGGTAGCTGATTATCTATCTGGAATGCCTGATTTCATCCCGGTTGTTAGTGGGGTTCGTGTTGCTTGACTTCATTAGTACCAATACCGTTACCTGCATTTGAACTATGTAGGATTGTGGCGGATCATTCATATATGGATTTCAAGGAAGGTTTCTCATTATCGCTTTGGTAAAAGAAAAGACCACCATCTCCAAAATAGTTTCTGACGAGCTGAAAATTCCAATATGTGAATAATCGTGTGTTCCTGGCGGGAAAAAAAAATCCAAAAAAATCCAATAAGCGTATTGGCATATTGCAAAGCGGATAACATCGCTGTCCTCCTCATCATTAGCTCATTGAAAAACAAGCCTCAAATTTCCCTCTCAAATTTATCACATGCTAACCATCGAGGCAGTTGTGTTACGTACTTTTTATCTTTGTCAGATATCAGCTTACCAATGCTTGCAGAATCGTCCTAAAATGTACCATTTTGATATTCTCTAATATTTTGTCCTTTTCATTCCAGTTCATGTACATTTGTTTTCGTTCGTCTGTATCTATAATAAACATTAACCATTTAAATCCTTCACATTCTTAAATTGTTGTTGCTATGTTAAATGTGTGACAGAAAAAAATAAAAAATAAGTCTAGGAAATATTTGGAATATAATTTGACGACAGTTTGCTTACAAGTATACAGTCAAACTTGACCATGTGGTCACCTCTACTAAAATGTCATCTTTTTGTTCCTATCGTAGAAAATGTTATATGAATTAAACCTCTTTTAAGAGGTCACCTGTCTTATAACGCCACTTCTTCCTTGTCATCAAGGTGACCTCTTAATACAGGATTGACTGTATTTGGGTTTCCAAGGTGACACCTAAAGTAGCACCAGAACCCGCCCAGATGGAGAATAAATAGTCAACGTCGTCTTCATTGTTGAAATGTCCCCTCTTATCATTTTTATTAATATTTGCTGTTCAGGAAAATATTAAAAAAAAAAAGATAATAAACAGTGATATCATACCTTAGAATAGCCAGAACAATAATGATACATATTAAAGCAGTAACAACGAAGCTTCCAACTCCTGTATATACAGCAGTATAACTTGTAGCAGATTGTAATGTTGCTGTAATACATGAAAATAACATTAAAGGTATGAACTGCTTGCCCTTTCCGTACACCCGAGTGTCTTTTTTAGCTTGTCCGTTGTATTGTTTGTGGTTCCTCGATATACGGCTTCTGATTACACCTTTGTTATTTTCAAACCTTTCAAAACAATATTAGTACGATGTAGAACACTCGTTTTATATCACGTGTTATCGCCTAGTCTAGTAATCATCGTAACGATAATTCATACTTTCATAGGCTATTATATCAGATTGTGTCTATACTGTTAAAGTCCTTGGTTTTTATTGCACCAAAACAGTTTAAACTTATTTGGCTTTCCACTCTTTCGATGTTGAGCGTACCTGATTAAATTTATTCCACACATGCGTCGTTCACACTAATTTTGATTGCAATATAAGTGGAAAATAGATAATGAAATAATATTTTGCTACATAATATTATTAAAAAAAATATATTGTTTAATCCTATTGATCTTGCATTAGCCAATTAAAAAACGTTAGAGAATACCAAAGAGACAAAAAATGGACAATCCAGAGAAACTGGTACACAAGACGAATAAGAAAAACCTTGAAAACTAAAAGATGGGCAAGACGAATAACCCCACCCCCAAAAAAAAAGAGTGACCCCAAGTGCTCGGGAAGTGTAAGCCGTTCCTACCTCCTATAAGACACCCGACATGCTACACATATAGTCAAGACAAAGTGGAAACCACTATGCGCAGGCAAACATAAATAACTTCAATAAGACAGGAGCCCTACTACAAACAACCACACACACACACACACGCGCGCGCGCAGAATGCGCCATTAGTTGATAATGATATATTTCCCAGTTTCCCAAACATAGTGTCTTCCTATAGGAAGTAGATGGTAGTTATTAGTGATGGAACTTATTAGCAACGGTGTGTTCCTCAAAATTGAATACTGATTAGACATTACAAGGTTAGTATACCTGACAATGGACAACTAATTATACAGCCTAATGCTAGAATACCTCGAAATTGTCAACTCTCTTCTTTAAAGCCGTCAATACAACCATATGTACACTGTCCGTCTTGTCTGCCACACAGCTTATTGACACATGTGTCACAGCTATATTCACAGTTGACACCATATGTTCCAGAAGTACATTCTGAAGAAAAAAAAATATTGAAATTTTGTGAAATACGAACACTGATATCAACAAACATATTACATCTTATGCGAAGTTTGAAATTTTAACCTTACGATGTACATGTTGTATCAATCCCCATTTTTTAGATTTGATAAAAACAGTCTAACAAATGTTTAAATATGAAATGCAATAAGCACTTGGCGTCGTAATATTAAAGAACGAAATAGCAATATTTCAAGCCAAGAAACCAAGTCCAGACAATACCATTACCTTAGCACCAGGTTTATTGATAGTCCAGACAATACCATTACCTTAACACCAGGTTTATTAATAGTCCAAACAACACCATTACCTTAACACCATGTTTATTGATAGTCCAAACTACACCATTACCTTAACACCAGGTTTATTGATAGTCCAAACAACACCATTACCTTAACACCA
>MJUT01012958.1:7969-19846 GCA_002080005.1 Gigantidas platifrons | reverse complement strand
GCAGCATTTTTTTTTTTTGCAGCGGACAAACACATTTTATTTTTAGATATTCAAATTGTGGTCATTTTGAGGCGAAATTTAGGATTTTTCGGAAATGAGGCGGCAACATATTATTTTCTTTTAAACTTAATCTTTAAAAATTTGAGGCGAAGAAATCCAAAGAATGATCAATTTGATGTTGCCTTATTGCAAGGTAAATATGCATGTAAATGTGATTGATTATTATTATACTGCATATCAATTTTGAATTAATAATCATATTCAATAATTAAAATTTGAAATATTATTTTACATTTGACTTGGACGGTAAAATATTTTCAAGGTCGAAGTCCCCGGTCTTTTCATTGTACTATTATAAATAATTAAAAAAAACCGGACGTACAACGAGATCGCTTCATTAGTTGTGGGTTTAAAAATGTACAGGTAATTAAAATGAATACGCATTTTCATTTGAAATAATATATTTTTTAATTTCCTTTCCTTGTTACCGTATTTTTCTTCAGTTTGGAGGGAGTAAACAAATAACAAAGTACCGACATTGCAGTAAACTTTAGTTCTACATTTGGCCATTTCGACAACTTATGTTTCATCAGTACAAATAATATAAACATGGACTGATTGATTGATTTTTTTGTGTTTAACGCCACTTTCAAAAATATTTCAGTTATATCATGGTGACCAGTTTTAGTGGTAGAGGAAGTCGGAATACCCAGGGAGAACCACCGACCATGGGCAAGTAACTGATAAACTTTATCACTAGCGGCTGCGAGTCGAGTGCACCTTTTTGTAATTTACAATGCCGGGCGAGAACCCATGTCGTATTGGTGAAGGCTTATATGAGTTGTTAGATCCAAAGACCTAACTCGTTGAGCCATCCACCATCCCCCAAAAAAATGGAAGATCAAACACCAAAAATATAGAACTATTTATGTTTATGTACGTTAGACGTTTTTCATATTTCAGCTTATCACACGCAGAAGGAAGGCAGAATCGACTACAAAAAGTATATCTTTTTAGTTTTTACCTGTCTAGGGACGTTTTTGGAATGATCTGCTATATTCGTGTGCCTGTCCCAAGTCAGGAACCTTTGTCATTGGTTGTCTTTGTTGGATAGTTGCGCATCGTTGTTATGTTATCATATAGTGTTCACTTCAGAATATTTGTAGTGTTCGGGGAGTGTTTTCTCGTGATTTAAACACAAATGAATTTTTTTTATATTTTGTTATAGTCGAAATAAACAGGAAATCGTCAACAAAAGATTTGCATTTATCTTTAAATCATAAGAAAATTAAAACACTTTGGCCTAAAATTATGACAAAATAAGGCTACAAATTTTAAACAATGCCGCGTCTATTGATACAAATTTTATGGAAATCCTACCGTAATGGCTTCAGAATTCAAATTTGAAAAAATGTGGTTTTATATGAAATATAAAGTAAAAAATCGTAACTGTGACGAATACATGTCCACTGACTGTATTAGAACTACAGTATTGTTGTAAGTTTTTTAATGAAATAAGAAACCAAAGTTTACTTCCGAATTTAAT
The DNA here is from genome assembly GCA_002080005.1 of Gigantidas platifrons. Classification (NCBI taxonomy): domain Eukaryota; kingdom Metazoa; phylum Mollusca; class Bivalvia; order Mytilida; family Modiolidae; genus Gigantidas; species Gigantidas platifrons. The sequence goes on along the minus strand of MJUT01012958.1, from coordinate 18,300 downwards.
TGGTAAAATAGAGGTATAACAAAATACCGAACACAATGAAAACTGCCATGAGTGACAATCAAGAAATCGAAGTCCGTAAACCCGACAAATCCCAGAATCAACAACAAAAAATTAAGCAACTACCGTAATGGTCCTGACTTGGTACAGATATTTCAACGTAAATGATGGGTTAAATAATCAGTAGAATTTGAGTCGATGTGTTGATAAATAGAAAGTAGTACACCATACACAACTACCTTTTTTAGTAGTCTGACTACTAGTCAGTGTAGCATTTTCTGTTAGCAAAACGAAATACATGTTTGTTCTTCTAACAATCTCTTTCATAAGCCCAACTGTGAACAGCATTAAAAAGTAGGTAATCGGACTGGCATTTTCATTTGGCATATTTCTAACTCCAGGGTTACCGTTAAAAACAATATGTCTATCGGGTTCAGGAGGCAAAACTCGCACCCAAAAGAAAGCCATCACAAACGCAGAGCTTATCTATGACGTCAACATAGAATTACGTCATAATGTATATGACGTTATATGTAATTACGTCATTCGAGGTATGGAGGCAGAAAAAAAACGAACAATAAAGAAAAATTACGTTTTAATTATCAAAACTCTAATTGGTGACACAATCGGCCTGATCGGCCCAATGGCAGTTAAAGACCAAGCAAATCGGCCTAATCGGCCCAGTGGCAGTTAAAGACATATAGGGTCTAACGACCGGGAGAGGTGCAAGATAGTAAAATCTGTGACACCCGAGGGTACGATTTAAATCTTACCCGAGGGTGTCACAGATTTTACTATCTTGCACCTATTACGGTGTTTGACTCTTTTTCTCACCCCTTTCTAACGTGTCAATGTTTGTTTACTTGTTGTGCAGCTTGGCGCATTAATTCGCGATCCGTATCACAGGACCAAAATGCCACGTAATAAAATAAAACAAGATTATCATTTTACAACTTTAAAGAGGTTCAAAATAATAAAGTTAACAAACTTGTGATAGATTCTACAATAACAAAATCTTGCACCTTTTACAATGTTTGCCTCTTTTTCTTATCTCTTTCTATCGTGTCAATATTTGTTTACGTTGAGAAAATATAGAGTGCTCTCCCTTGTTACGTAACTACGGTAAATAAAAAAAATATTACCTCCCTTTGACCAACGTCAAACAACTTGTTTACCGACATCTATCGCTTTTGTAGTAGCATTTATAATATATTTATAAAATTTTGAAATACATTGAAAATATTGCCAAAACAGTATAAATCGGTAATTTAATTCAACAATGGAAAACAATTTTGCGGGAAAAACGGCGTGTAGCTTGTCTTACCCTGGAGCCGGGTAGGATAGAAAAAGTCTTTTTCACCTAAGTTAATGGACTACTTTATCCAAGGGGTGAGAAAAAGCAAATCGGCCCAAATCGGCCCATCGGCAGTATAAGGGTATAAATATTCCCGCGCTATATGTTGACGTCATTCAATACAAAAAAAACGGGTGTATAAAAATAAGTACTTGGTAAAATTCCAGTCGTGGTTTTGTTTTGGTACCTAATACGACGATTCCGTGATAAGACGTTCTCCTGACTTGGAGGAAGAATTTGTACCACCGATCACGTGACTTCATAAAAAAATCTAGGCATTTTTAGCAGTAGACACTGCAGGTAGAAATGGATAGAGGAAATCAATCTCAAAAGTCATCCAGCAAATATTGGTGCGTGGTTCCGGGGTGTACATCTGACAGCAGGAAGAAACCCAATCTGGAAAAATATGTAACATTTATCCCATTTCCGACAAAGTTGAAAGACCACAGGCCATTTTGAACTACAGATGCCTAGATTTTAGTCACGTGGTGATGGAAGTCACATGACGGTATTATCTGAATACCAGTATCCCGGAACCGACGTATTGCCCATAAACTGTAAGAAAACTTTCGGAGAATCTTGATTATATTGCCATTTTTCACCTCTTATTCCATTTTCTATCAGATTTTTTTTGGGGGAAGGGTATAATTTCTACTTTTATAGATGCTCGTCATACCCTTCACGGGCAATGTGATCATGTTATGTTTTGACATGTCCGTTGGTTTTTCATCACACTGTTGTTTCTTTACATTCCCTATTTTTATGCAATCTTTCTAATATCAACAAGCGGGAATCAATTGAACCACAAAACGTCAAGAAAATCGTATTTAAAATGACCTTTTTTTTCGCTTTGAGGCAGTTTTATTTTCACTTTGGCCTAAAAAAAATATCTGCAATAATTCTCAAATTGTGTGTTATAAAAAAGACTGTTTAATATGACTGCCGAGAGAATGTCCCTTCACGCGTACATTTCGTGTCAATTTCATGAAAAAACGAGCAACATATCAATATATTTATACGATAACTTAATCACGTGCATCGCGCAGAGTAGATCATGCAAACCCTTCCGATGCACCTGGTGATACTCCCGGTTTTTGTGTGAGGGTTCAGATTGCTAGTGCTTTTATATTTTTATGGCGTTCGTTTTCAAATCTGTTTATTTGTTTTGTCCTTGTTGTTTCAGCAGTGTAATATTGGTGAGGTGGAAGAAGAAAGTCATTTTCTATCATTTTGTAATCAACACACGGAGGGAGGACAGACAAAATCTAAATAGACTTATAATTCAAAGTTGTCCTAACCTTTTAAACGTGAATTCACAAGAACAATTTATTTGGTTAATGACTTGTAAAAAACACAGCTGTATAGAAAATAAGAAGTCAGTTTATCCAGAGAAATTATAAATGATGCATGTCAGTATTTCATTTTATTGTTAAGTTTGCATTGTTTGCAGTTCTGGATCTCACACGGGGAAACACCATCCCCTGGTGTCTTTCCAAGTATTGCAACCAGTGGCAATACACCCACACTAATCATAATCGTTATAATATGTCTTCGCCTTTTGTGGGCCCTTGATTGGAACAATAAAGTTATGTTATCGTCTCTATTTGTGTAATCTCTGTATCACCATTTTGTTTTGACCCTAGGATTTTCTGGATTATCCCTTTGACTTGTTGCTTTGATATGAAGAACTCCTCTGTCCACAGTTCACCGAACCGTTAATACCAGTGACAGGCATTAACGGAGCTTTGCCAAATTTTAAGCTATGTGAATGTATTAGATATGTTTCGGTTTTGTTTCTCAGTTTTGTTTCGTTTCGTTTCGATTTCCATTTCGTTTCGTTTCGTTTCCCCCGGTTCCGTTTCGTTTCGTTTCGTTTCGTTTCACCCGGTTTCGTTTCGCCATGTTTCGTTTCGTTTCGTTGCGTTTCGTTTCTGTTTCGTTTCTTGTTTTAGAGGGACCCCTTTTCGATTCATTAGTGAAACCTATTGCATTACATAATTCAGAAGTGACATTTTTGATACCTATATCACATATTATAGAGCTAAGAAGAGATAAAAAAAATCTCTGGTAAACCGTTAGATATTTTTCATTTTATTGATAAAACCCCTATAGAAAAGTTGCATTTGCAATACTGTAAATATTTACTTGGTGTTAGAAAAAGCTCATCTAATCTTGGAGTAAGAGTAGATTTAGGAAGACTCCCACTGGAACTTTATACTAAATTTGATTCTATGCTGTATTTTATCAGATTAAATTCTGAGGAAATAAACCCTCTGTTAAAAGAATAATTTTTACTTACTAAAATTTTAGATGATAAGGGCATTTACTCATGATTTACATATATTAAAGATGTGATGGAAGATTTAAATTTAGATTTGGAAACAATTAAGGAATACTCTTTGAAAAAAATAACAAAATCTACAAGAGACAAAATAAAATCAGAAATTAAATCTTTCTATGAAAACTTATTCAAGAAGAAAATAACAGACATTGATGATAACAGTAAACTCAAAATTTATAAAACTATCAAAAAAAAAAAAATCCGTTAACATCTCAGAAGAAAAATATTTATCCTGTCCAAAAGTAGAATATAGAAAACTAATAACAAAATATAGAATAAGTGATCATAATTTGCTTATCGAAAAAAGAGGATACTTAAAAATCCCTAGGGAAGAAAGACTCTGTAAAAAAATGTAAGAAAATAGAGGACGAAACTCACTTATATATATATTAGGAAACTACCCCTTTACAACGGGGGCAACCACTACCGGGGTAGCAGGGTTGCGTCCAACATACATGAAAAGTTCTAACAATATATACAATGTTATAAGTAAAAAATTCTCAACTATAGCTATATACTAAAATCACACAATAATGTCAATATATAAAATGTCACACGCAGTTCAATGACATAAAATTTTCTTAGATTATCTGCAATAACAAGAACCATAACAACATGTACGAAATAAAAATAGCACTAATTGTAAAATATTATATTTTCATTTTTAAGAAGATGGCACTGAGGTTATTTTCTTTTAAATATATAAGTTATTGCTAAGTACAATTACATTATAGATTAATTTGAAGCATATCAGCTCTTTCTATCATTATGTGATCAAGATATTTTTTACTTTCGATATCAATTTTCTTGTTAAGTTCATGATCATGATCAAGATACGCAAGGTCGCCTATTAAAAACTGCAATTGATTCAAGGGCGACAACTCCGGGAAGCATACGTTTAGTGGAAAATAGACTTTCGTGAATATAGGATAAAGTTTTTTCGCACGTTCGTTGATACGCTGTTAGAATAACAGTACATGGAGTATTGTTTCAGATGTATTCAAATCACAAAGTTGACACTTATCCGTTTCCGTTAATTTCATTCTTGATAAAGTCGAATTAAGTGGAAGACAATTTAATCTTGCCAACAGTTTTAGTCTTGACTTTTTAAAGTCCCCAATATTTGATAAATATGGTTGTTTTCCTTTAAGAATCATGAAACATTGGTAAAAGTTTAAAGAACTTTTTTCCATAATTCCGCTATTTATAATTTCAACCGACTTTCTACCGAAAAGATTATTAAATGTATTAATATTAACATGTCCGTCTATATAGTGTGGGAGACCGGACGAGGTCAAAATATCATTAATATAGCTTAAACATCCCCAACCGTTGGAGGATGATACTTTGAGCTCTTCCATAACTATCTTACAAAGACGATTGTCAGGTAAGGAGTCAAATCGAGCATAATAATAGATTCTTTGTCTATCCATAAAACTGTTAACCGACTCCCAACCAAATTCAGAAAGGAGGGCACATTTTGGAATATTCATTTTTGTATTTAAAATCACTTTGCCCACTTTCAAGCATTTCGTGACATGCCTTCGAAGAAGGGAACCATACAGAACAGCCATACGTAATGGATGGTCTCACCACTGAAGTCCATAGCACATCGCCGAAGTTTACACGATTGAAATTACCATGTTCACCGAGAACCCTAACAATGTCATTCAGTTTTTTCGTGAAATTTTCTTTGACATATTTTTCGATGTGGTAAGATATCTTAAGCGTTCTTGAAAAATATATTCCCAAGTATTTGTATTCATTTACTTCTTCCAAACAGTCATCGCCTAGACACCATAATTTGTCTTTATCTATTTGTTTTACCAACTACCAGAACTTTGGATTTTGATACATTAAATTTTAAATTCCATTTCGTAACGAAAGCTGAAGCAATGTCAAAAAGACTTTGTAATTCTTTTTCAGATTTGCCGATGAGAACAATTTCATCAGCGAAAAGTAGACAATTTATTAATTCTCCTGCTAAGTTCATACCAAGACCATTTTCTTTCAACATTGATACAAGATCTGTCATCAATATAGAGAATAAAGTTGGTTATAATATACAAACCTGTTTTAGACCAAACTCTTGATCGAACCAGTCTGATTCGTAGCCCCCCAATAAAACTTTGTTGCTTACATTTTTATACAGGGCGCGGAGAATCTTCCAACATTTCCCCTGTATACCATTTTGCCAAAGAAGATAAAACAAACCATCCCTCCATACTATATCACTTCATTTTATATTGCGAAAATAACAATGCCACAAGAAAAGATTATTTGGATTTTTAAAAAAACATGACAATGAAAATTTTAATTGTTCATCAGATTTGATAAAGTGTCTTATATCCTCAATCCTAAAACAACTACTCAGGTAAATAAGCTTGGTTCCTTTTTAAAACGGTCTACAGAACTGAGGACAGGGGACTCTTGAAATGTTTATTTGAAAATTATTTTGTCTTTATTACCATGTTTGTATTGTTTGTATTCTGTTTATTTTTGTCACATGCAGTAACTGTATAATGGCAATAAAGTATTTGAAAAAAAAAGTAAAACAACTTTATATTTTATCAGAATTTTTACAAATATAGCACATATGCAACGATTTTAACCTTATGGATAACAACGACCAAAGATTGGTGCCTTTTACACTTGTGAAACCGCATTATATCATCAAAAATCAACAAAATGTCATTACCAGAACAGTCATTACCACAGGCACTTGTTTCTGTAAAAAATATGTACCATATACCTAATATTATACCAAGGTACTTAAGTTTCAATTTTGATTGCAACTACCACCGCGACAATTTCGCTATTTTTCGCCTCAACGGACGTCAGGATGGCATCGAGCCTATAATCACCTTATTCTACAATAATTTATCTACAAAATGATGTATAACATGACTGCCTTTGCTGAACCTCAGCAGTGTAATAGAGCATACCACCTACGTCTTGTCCAGACATCAGGGAAAACAATCGTGAGATGGAAATATCGGCCGCAGTGAATGCATGGTAAGCATTTTGATTGGTTGATATGATAGTATAAAAATATAAACCCTTACATCGTGGAAAAGTGAAACATTAATTAGCAGATTATAATTAAATAGAAGAACTTTTCCATGTAATTTTGATTGCATAAATTTTAGAATTCATTAATTGTTCTTTGATAATAATAACAGATTTATTGAAATATTTTTTTTGTAATTATACATATTTGATGCAATGACATTTTTGCCCACCCTTCATATCTACAGCAGTAGCAAAACCATCATCTAAATAAACTACTATTGGAAAACCCAAAGATCTCCAATATTTGACAAAAACACGAACGGTCTTCGTAAAAATATGCCCCGCGGACGATATAATTAGTAAATACCATAGCTTCCTTTACACCTTAAAATTTAACCTTTTGTTTACCAACAAATTTATTGACATGTCTCAAATCCAATACTAAATTCTCTTTACCCGAACCACTCACCGACACGGTTAACGGGTTTACAATGTTTATCTAACAGTTCCGTTATTGATTTTTCAACAAACTTTGCATATTATTTTTCAAAATAATAGGCGTAGGTAAAGTATCAAACGGAATTCTTTTTCCAAAATTAATGACATTCATAATAAAATCATTAGCTACAAGAACATTTCTCCAAAATAATGATTTTTTTTTTGATTTTTTTTTTAAGATTTCCTTTAACATTTATCTGTTTACAAGACTCTGATCAGATTGTTTTTCATATTTTTTAGTAAAGTCAAAATTATACTCAACTTTATTATCTGTAACTGGAATTTGTTCTTTAACTGAATTTTCACTATGTCTTTCCGCCATCCTGTGCCTTTGGTGCTGTTGCTGTAGCTGCTGGGATTCCTTTGTGGGGACAGGTCCTCGCACAGTGTCCTTGTTGGTTACAGTAAAAACACCTTCCGACGGTTTGGACACTACTGGTTTCACTGTTAAATCCCGCTCCGCTGAATTGGTCAAAGCCACGAAAAAAACTCCTTGGATTGAATTTAGCACTTCTCGGTCCCCTGTTGACACTACCGCACTGGTTATCTGGTCTGTTATAAGGTTTTGGCGTACTCCGTTTACGATTAGCCCTAGAAATTACAGCACATAATCACTAGCATCTTCTTTGTCATCCGCTAATGGGTTGTCCAAATATTCCTCCACCGTGTCCCAGTCGTGGCGATCTGCAATCTAAAGAATGTTATTCCTTTTCCTAAGAATGGTCTGTTCCTCTCTGATTATATCATACACAGCATTCAATTTGTTAAGTTTTATGTTGTTTTCTATACGGGATAGTTTTTCCAAACGTTCCAAATTAAATGAATATTGGATTTTATTACCATCACGTTTAAACGAAAATTCAGTCGTATCAACACCTGTATCCTTTTCGTTCTTCACGAAACTGTTTTCAAAGTGTTCAATTAATATAGCCTTCTGTCTATCCTCGAGTGCGTTATTTAAAGCTGAAGTGACATGGACTTACCACCCCCCTTTTTTCTAACTTTCTGTTTACAAATTTATTTTCAATAAGATTTCTTTATTTCTTTATTATGGGACGAAGTCCCAACTATGGTAGAAATAGCAATTTTTTTCTATATACTAATGACTAAATTTTCATGCACCGGAAATGACATACCGGAAGCAATACATGTACATCCACAGTGGGTTTCTGCAAAAAATTCGATGCAGTAAAAAATTGCTCTTGTAGGGGCACGAGTATCAAAGTACTAAAAACGACATATTGTATAAATAAAATCAAGAACGGGTACAAGGATGTAGAAAAAAAAATCAAGTTGCAGCTCTCGTGAGAAGTAGAACCTGTTCAAAATAACCATGTTCGGTAGCGGATACGAAAACTGTCCGGAGTTTGGTCCCCGATGTATATTGTTTAAAAAAATTATTGGACTTCGTCCCAAGTTAGGTAACACCTATTATCATATTATATTATATTAATATGAAGTTTATCATATTTATTGTCAGATTAATAATTACGAGGTATAATTTTTGTGTGTCGAAACTACAAATGGTTTACATGAAGGGACCCCATTGGAAACAAGCTTTAGAGCTTCATGGGTTATCCCTGATAAAATGTCAACTATATATTGTTCAACACTCAGAAATGCATATACATTTTATTTGTCTTAATATAAATCTATATGTATTGTGTATTTATGTATGTTTTATAGTAGTGTTGATATTTTATTGAATAAATATTATTATTATTATAAGAAATTAACAAAAACTGAGTAATTAAAACTTAATCTCCTTGATTTGACAGATTTGACTTCAAATGACTAATTTGACAATGAGAATAGACATATTGAATTAACAAAAAGTTCCCGAAATAATCGAATTTATATTGAAAACATTTTAAATAATTTTTGATAAAATTTACGTGACGACACTAAGTTGGTAGACCTAACTATTCGTATGGTGACCGAGGAACAAGTCCTTCGTGTACAGCGAACCAAAAACAGAGAGTTGGAGTGTCGTCTGCACCAAACATGGGCTAGGTACTCCGACGATGAAATAACAGCTTCTCAGCTCATTAGAGAATGCGGTGGTATTTACGGACCGAGCAGAGACTAGGACTTTATATTATATATCACAGTGTCTACTTTGTGTAATTGTATACAATGTCTACAAATGTGATATTTTATGTATTATTTATATGATTTTATATGTATTAATTTGTTTAGATATAGATTCTCCTTCAGTTGCCAGTGGGTTACGATATTTCTCCACGCGAGAGAGTTAAATTAAAAATTTTAATTTAACTCTCGAGAGTGGAGAAATATCGCAACCCACATGGGCAACTGAAGGAGAATTTGTTTCTCCCATTATTTAACACGAACTTTATTTCAAAAGCCGTCAAACAAGTCAAATGCGGGAAAGGCATGAGACATTTTAATCCTCTAGAGGATTACAGATTTTTCCACCACTGGTTCAGCGGGGTTAAAACGATGTCATAATGGGAGAATGTGTTTTATTCGTTTGCACATAAGTTTGAAAAAAAAAAAAAAAAACAATATTACAAGCACATTTTTAGTCAAATGGTTCAATTAACTGATACACACTAGGACTATTATATATTGCAGTGTCTATCTACTTCTTGTAACTGTATTTAATGTCATGTGCTTTATGTTTTGAATGATGTGCTATTTATATAGCTGCGCTATGTGTACTGTATACTTATAGGACGAACGCCAGATTTTCATTTTGTGCCGACAATAATGATTTTACATATAATTGATAAGCTGTTAATTCAAGTGGTTATTATTTATTTTCTCAGTTGGAAATTTTATTGCATATGAATTTAACTGATTGATATGTGACCACATGTAAAATAGCAACACCAGAATAAAAATAAGTTCAGAAATCTAATGAAAGATGAATATTTTGCAATCTGTAATATTTTAAAACTGAATTAGTCATTAAATCAAAAACCGTGTAATTTTATGACCGACATTATTTAAAAGAATAAGTCGGAAATATTTCAGTCTCCTGTTTCTCAGTTCCAGAGACAGTTCAATGTAGGAACCATGGGTCGTATCTTAGGAAGGTCTTATGGCATATCTTTGTCCTAAGTCGGGTTAATGAAAGTGTCCTAATTTGCGATATGTCCTTAA
>MJUT01012947.1:124875-146843 GCA_002080005.1 Gigantidas platifrons | reverse complement strand
TCTTAACAGAACCCTGAATAAACTTGTCTTAGCAGAACCCTGAATAAACATGTCCTAACAGAAGTCTGAATAAACCTGTCTTAACAGAACCCTGAATAAACTTGTCTTAGCAGAACCCTGAATAAACATGTCCTAACAGAAGTCTGAATAAACCTGTCTTAACAGAACCCTGAATAAACTTGTCTTAGCAGAACCCTGAATAAACATGTCTTAACAGAAATCTGAATAAACCTGTCTTAACAGAACCCTGAATGAACCTGTCTTAACAGAACACCACCTCACTTGATCAAAGCAAAAAACTCACCATGTTACGTATTAAGGTATGTAAATAAACATAGTTTCCTTCTACCCCAAGCTTACGGCCTTTCTCTTATTCCCAAAACTAGACCAACTTCCCCATTTTCACTCAGAAAATCTCGGTTATCAATGTAAACAAAAGGTGAACTGAAATGAAGGTCAAGTACATGCAAGTCATGTATAACGGGAAATATAGTTGTGAATAATGCCCTCCTTACATACAAATGAACACTTATCAAGAACAGATGACGTAGTACACAAAATGTCAGAAATTAGCACATATGAAAATCATCGATCTGGAGTGAAATATTATTGCGACATACATAGGGATAGTATGTAAATGAAGAAAAACATATGATGAAATAATGTAAACAAAACTATAGGTTTTTATTGTGCATACAGGAAAGTGGATAAACAAGTTGTTATGTTTTCGAGAACCGACTAACACCAGGATATATATCACAATCCCTGATCTCAGAAAATATCTTATATTGAATAAAAAAGAACACACAGATATAACAACTTGAGGGGGAGGTACGATACAAGGGTCAAAGGTTATACCAGTACCTTCACTTGTGGTTGTGTCTGCTTGAGTGGTAGTAACTTCCTGTGTTGTAACACCTTGGGTCGTGACCCCTTGCGTTGTAACTCCTTGGGTCGTGACCCCTTGTGTTGTAACTCCTTGGGTCGTGACTCCTTGTGTTGTAACACCTTGGGTAGTGACCCCATGTGTTATAACCCTTTGTGTTGTAACTCCTTGGGTTGTGACCCCTTGTGTTGTAATACCTTGGGTCGTGACCTCTTGCGTCGTGACCGTTTGCTGTGTAGAACTTTGAGTTGTGACTCCGGTTGTTGTTTCAGTACTTGCTTGGGTAGTACTTGTTGTACTTTGTGTCGTAGATTCCGTCGATGTTTGTGTTGTACTTTGTGTCGTAGATTCCATCGATGTCTGTGTTGTACTTTCTGATGTAGATTCTGTCGATGTTTGTGCTGTACTTTCTGTCGTAGATTCCGTCGATGTTTGTGTTGTTATTTCTGTTGTTTCTGTAGTAGCTTCTGTTGTTGTTACTATTACTAAATATACATTGCCATCATACGATTATCAGAAAAAAAGCATGATGAAAAATATAATAATGACCTACAAGTTTATATTAGTTGCTATTGTGACAATAAATATGCTAATTTATATTTAAGTGACAAAAATTTTAAATTCATGAATTCCAATTTTCATGGATTGGTAAAAAAAGACATGTTTATTGATAACAAATCTTTGTCTTTCTTCAATTTACAGCTTGTGATTACCCCTGTCATATCTTCAAACTTTTCTTGCAAAAAAAAACAAAAAAAACTTGTCAAATTGTTAAAATAGTGTTACTTTATAGCACTGGTCCTGTAAGGAATAAAATGTTTCTTAAATGAGTAGACTAGTTGACCAATGAAATCTATGATGCTAGATCCCACCAATGAAATCTATGATGTTAAATCCCCACCAATGAAATCTATGATGTTAGATCCCCACCAATGACAAGTATTTCACAATTCTATTAAGAGTTTTTTTTTCTTTTGATTATCTGCCCTTGTTATCCAACATTTACATAATGGAGTAGTATCAAAACAAATCTAAGCTATTTTATGTAAAACACAGTAATTTAGGCCATTTTTAAATATTAAAATATCTGTTAGCAGTATTATGATTGATACTTAATATCAAAGTTGCATGGGATGAAAGTGTTTTTTTTTTATAAATACATGTACTGAAAATTTTCTACTAGTATTATTAACACAGATCAGGATCCCCTCAAAAATGGTTTTATCACCTCACCCCCTAAAACAAACTCATCAAATGTACATGAATCTCGAGAGCTGTCTGGACCTTTGCCAAAAAAACTGAAATTAGTAAAAATACTGAAAATTTCGCCCATGAAGTTGAAATTATTTTTTTCGTTAAAATATATGAAAAAAAACTTGATTAAATGAAGAAAAAAACAAACTAAAAAAGAAAACTTGCTAAAACAGTTTAAATAACGTTTATTTGATATTAATTACAGAAAACACATTTTTGGGAAGGGACCATTTTGGTGGGCTGTCCATGTCACAAAATACCATGAAATAGTCATGGTTGACATTACATACAAATGACATGTGCTATCAATCAATGTTAATACTTACATGTACAGTTGACATCCCCTACTCCTTCATAAGCAGTATTACATACACAGTCAAATCCTCCGTCTGTGTTGTGGCAGCTGGCATGGGTAGTACAGTTATTTGTTGAAGCATCAAGACATTCGTCAATATCTGAAATAAATCCAGTTTTTAATTAATGTTGATAAATGAATGGCTGGTTGGTTTATTGTGTTTAACACCATTTTAAACAATATTTCAGCTATATCGTGGCAGTCAGTATTATTGGTGGAGGAATCCAGAGTACCCAGAGAAAACCACTGACATGCCACAAGTCACAGGTTGTAAATCCAACTACCATACAATCAACACCACGTTAAATGGAAGTTTTATGTATCTCACATTTGAACATGTATAAAACAACTAAATAAAAAAGACTTGATAAATATATAAAATGTACGTTTGAAAAATATTTAAATATTGATTTGATTTTTTTAACAATTTATCACATCACAAAATGAATGCATATTTCACGACTCGAAATTAACGCTAGCAAGCAGGCAAATTGCTAGTTTGAATCCCGATCTGAGGGGGAGGTGTACATCATTATGTGATCAAGTTTGTCAGAGTCTTTCGACAGGTTGGTGGTTTTCTCTGGGTCCCCCGGTTTCTTCCACCAATAAAACTGACCACCACGATATAACTGAAATATTGTTGAAAGTGGCGTAAAACACCATCAAATAAACAAACGTAATAGCAACCTACCTTGACAGCTTCTATTTGCAAGTTTCTCATACCCAGTAACACAATTACATTCGTAACTCCCATTCAGGTTGTTACACTGAGAATTAGGAATGGTGTTACAGATAGTAAGATTGTCAGTACATTCGTTTACATCCTCTACACACGTTTTAGTGACCACCTCTATTAAGTAATAACTTGTATCATGTGACCTTACCTTTATTCTAATTTCCCTTCACAGTACAACCACCTGTCTTCTGTGAACATTTAGCTGATTTAGTGACCACCTCTATTAAGTAATAACTTGCATCATGTGACCTTACCTTTATTCTAATTTCCCTTCACAGTACAACCACCTGTCTTCTGTGAACATTTACACTCATTTTCTTATAAGCGTGATATTTCACAGATAAAATTGAGCAAAATCTTTTGAAAGATTTTTAATATGGTTTATCTTCCATTGGAAAAATAAATATCAGGGGAACATCTCCCCAAATTTTCTGCAGCATCAAGTTAGAAATAACAATTTGTTAGGTTCCAACCAAAACATGTTTGAAAATTCAAGTGTAATCTACGAGGCTAGGGTGGCCTGTCATGTTTACACCTTGTGTGGCGTCAGTAGACAATTTAATAAACAGAACAATCTCAAATACAACAACTAAAATTCATTCATTGAACAATTTTGGTTGCAGAAACAAAATATAATAAACAATTGGAACGTGAAACAATTTTGCTAAAGTTTTCTTTGAGCAAATGTTTTCTTCCAAAATCATTTTAAAATTTAATTGTGATTATCTGTAAAATTCTTCACCATTATATACATGTACTATGGCTAATGATTTGATACTATAAAAGTTAATTTCATTGGGAATAAATGACACTTCATGGCACATTTTAAAATCTATGTCTCGTAATTACATATTTTTGACTTGTAAATTACCGAGCCGAAAAAAATACAGTAAATGCCTGATATAACTTTAAAATCTTTTTAAATTCATTAATTAAAAATTCTTTATCAATTTCATTGGTTAAAACAGACAAGGTATGAGTGGTGAGAGTGGTGAGATGCAGGTTTTGAAAAAGAGTAATGTAATTTACGGGACGATTGTAATTTACGGGACAACAAACTGAAATGCCAGTCTTTGCTTATTGTTCATATGCATTGCACTATTTGCATCACTACTTAAACGTGTTCCGTGAAAATTTGATTTTTAAAATCATATGCAATATAACGGAACAGGAAATATATAACAAATATTTCAAACGGTAATACTAGAAACATGTCATTTTCGTCTTCTTCCACATGTCCACAAGTCTTTATTTGTAAATGATGATTTCAATTTGTTTCTGGACAATAAGCTACAATGTATATACATGTTCATTGTGCTCTGATGGAATCAATAGTGTAGTCTTTTTTATCTGTATACCATTTTATTCATTTGATTATATTTTGTAATATACGGGACAAAATGCGGTAATTTACGGGACATAACTTGCAGTTTCAATCACTTGTGATCGCAGCGTCACACCCCATTGTAAACATATTGAAGGGAAACTTTAATATTGTGTTTTTTGAAAATGTGCATAAAAAAATTGCTTTTGTAAACAAAATATAGGGAATTTAAATTATATGACTTTCCTGATAGCTGACTTCGATGTTTCAGTTTATATTGTCATTTTTTTTTATTTCAAGCCATGCCGCCATGAAACTTATTGCACTAACGGGTGAATGAAAATGAATCGGCATGTCCTTTGCACTCCCTTTATCCAATATCCCCCTTTTACGCGATATGTCGACTCGTAGATTACATCTCGTAAATTACATTGTCGCCTCTTTTTGACAATTTATCGGAAATTTTTGAGTTTTATAACTTTATGCTGACATTTCTCCTAGTAGTCAATAGGAGTAATATCACACTGGAAATGTGTATATAATTGATACATTTGTTTGCAACAGTGTCCCGTATGATTACATTCTTAACTTAACACACTAAAAATATACTAATGCTTGTGTTATATTTTTTTTTTCACTGTTACGTGAGGTTAAGATTCATTTCTTTGTTATATAGTTGTTTGATGATTCAATTAAAGAGAAAATAATATATATATGTTGTACCTGAATAAAATGGTAAGGTCCATCGGTCCTGGACTCGTAAATTACATGGGATGATGCGAAAATTATTAAAGGATCAATATTGTACAACAAAATGTCACTTGAAAAAGAGAGATTGTTGTCTGAAAATGTTTGGTTCCATAGATGTTTACCTGCTTTCAGCTTCTTTGTATCATCAGAATAGCATTTGCTTTTATATAGATAAAAACAATACCATTAAGTTGTGACATAGATTATTTTGTCTGTTCTGTGATACTTAGCACTCGTCAGTTGAAATTTTGAGACTAATCCACTTTTAAGTGGGTATTATTTTAAACGTTTGGTCTCAAAGAACCAATCAAACATAATTTTCAGGGAGATGAAACAAAATCTAGCATAACTGGGGCACTTAAAATCCGATGACATTGAATTTCACGGTTATGTGAAAATGAGTGTTAGCTGTTTTAGTGACCACCCCTATTAAGTAATGACTTGTATCATGTGACCTTACCTTTATTCTAATTTCCCTTCACAGTGCAACCACCTGTCTTCTGTGAACATTTAGCTGTTTTAGTGACCATCTCTATTAAGTAATAACTTGCATCATGTGACCTTACCTTTATTCTAATTTCCCTTCACAGTACAACCACCTGTCTTCTGTGACGCCTTTATCATGAACATTTAGAAGGTCACATAAGACAGGTTTGACTGTATTATAAATATTCTACTATTAAAATGGACTTGAATAATCAGAGAGTTTGAATGAACTTGCACTTCCTTTTTACACCAAAAATTACAGTTTTTATAACTGTAATTTGGATCATTTTGTGTTCGGAATAAACAGGTGTTTGGTTTATACAGGTTAAATTAACACAGATTTCCTACATTAGGACTTTATCTAAAGTTTGGTTCATACAGGATTGCAGTTTTTTCAGGGTTCGATATAGACAGGGATTGACAATGTGTAAGGACTGGACTGCATAGAACAATAATAAACATACCAGTACAATTTCTTAGATCAGATTTGTCCAACTGATACCCATCATTACAATAACACTTGTAGTTTCCTAGTGTATTAATACAGATCTGATCACACTTGTTTAGTGACGAGTCACATTCGTTGATATCTGAAAATAGAAACAAAATGACAGCTGATACTGTAAATACAACAATTTACATGTGACTCATTGATATCTATAAATAGAAACAAAATGGCAGCTTAAGCAGTAAATAAAAACAATATGGTTGTTCATACAGTAAATCGTCAACAATATGGTTGTTTATACAGTAAAGAGACAACAATTTACACAATGTTTCCATAAATGTCATAACATGGAAATACAGCAAGGTCATCCCATTGGATATGAAAAGGTGACCTTACAAGAGGGGTGGTCTCTCTTGACAGGGGACAGTTTGGTAGTATTTTACTATCTAAATGCATCTGAAATCTGACCCAATAACATAGATGGCTTTTAATGAGAGTGGCATTATAAAAGGGTGACAATTGTAGGTACAAAGGTAGTGATTGTTGGTTTTAATGATTAGTTAGAAAATACTCTAACATATCATAGAGTGAGATCAAGTTTGTTTTTTTTTATTTTGAGATGATGAATTACTACTTTGTGGCCAAACTGTTGAGCTGGATTTAGTGATAGCTCACTGAAACAAGTTTGAAGGTAGATATGCTGCTTTAATGGAAACATTTTCCTAATTCTGAGCAAACCCGTCTTTAGTCAGGCATTCTTATTGTAAAAGCAAAAATAGTCTTTTGTCCTGATCTGATGGATTGTAATATAGAATCTAACACTGGGGGAGTACAAGATAGGGGTCCCTGACATCCGAGGGTAAGATTTTAATAATTTTCTGACCAGGCTTGTCGAGAGAAGGAAGGGGGAGACAAGCATATTTTTCATCCCTACAAATAGGAACTGGCTAATATCTTTTTGGTGAGAATCCATTATCTTTAAGATGACCATGTTTTTCAATACACAACTGAAGCTGTACATTTAAATATTCCTTTATTGAATATTCATATACAATGTGTATATTTGCATTTTAAGGGTATCCATGGCAATGGCGGTAAAAAAGAATTGTCAGTGACTTCTAAAATGTAGATGGTGATTTTCTCCCAGCATTCCATTTTCCTCTATCAACAAAACTAGCCACAGTGAAGCCACAATAATACTGTTTAATGTCAATGGACAGAATTTTCACGAAGGTGGCATTATCAATGCATAGATATATTTTCAAAGTAAAACATAATGGATGTTTACCTTGACATTTTTGGTTGGCATCCATAGTGAATCCAGCTCTGCAAGCACATGTATAATTGCCTGGCGTGTTTGTACAAAGTTGATCACATGGGTTATTTGTCCCACATTCATCAATATCTGAAAACAGATGTTGAAAATATTTGCGTTTCTGTCATATTTTATTTTTATGTTTTGATGTTGAAATAGTACTTATGCCATCAATCATTATTTGTTTTGTTGTTGCTTATTACCACTTTTTAAAATATGAGGGTCAGAGTTAAAATTTACAGGAAAAATATGATATTCAAAATGAACTCTTACATATATACATATGTATATATAAAAACATATTATAAATTTGTATATTTCAAAAGAAAGACAGTGTGCAGATTGCTAAAAAAAATTATCTTTTTTTACTGGAAAGTCTGAAATCAAAAATGAAAACGGATATTATATTTTACATAAAAAAAACCCAACAAAACAGCATATGTAACATTTATTTTATCCTCCATAATATTCTTTCCGGCGGATTATTTTAAAGATAAAATATTATCCTTGGACAATATTTCAATATTAAATTTCTTCCAATGCTACTATATATTTTCCAGATGAGGTGGAAGAAATTTAATATCAAAATATATCCGTGGATAATATTGCACATTATAACTTTTCAAGCGGAAAAAAATATTATAGAAGAAATAATCTGATTTTATAAGTTACTAATTTTCTCAATTAATTAACGTTGCTGCAAATAAATATGTACTTAATGCTAGTGAAATACTTCTTTATTACTGCAGTATTTTTTTAAATAAATATATAAATCATTACAATTACAGTGTTTTAATAATATTCATAAGACTTTCTTTTGTTACTTTTCCTCAGCCGCTTTGGTTTAGGAGTACACAAAATTATAAAATATAATATAACATATTTAAACTTACATTTTATAATGGGTTTGAAGATTACTCAATCTGTCATTTAAATTGACAGTGTTCTGGCTATAATATATTTTCCGTATATATATATTTACCTGTAAATTTTATTTATAGAATATTTTCCGGATGGGTTAGGTGATTTATTAATCAGCGTCGAAAATAATATTACATAACTTAGTATAAAATATTATCCGGATTAGATCATTTGATGGATCGGGTAATTTATGAATGAGCGTCGGAAATAATATTATAGATGCGTCTCGTGATTTAATAATCAGTGCCGGATATAATATTACATACCTCAGTATAAAATATTATCCGGATTATCTCATTTGATAATCCAAATAATCCAAATAATCCAGTCGTTATATTATGCTCATGCAGGTCGCTAGTGCCGTTAGAGGGCGCAGTATTATTCTAGTTACTCATTTGATGGTTCAGGTGATTTATCATTAATCTTCGGAAATAATATTACAGATGCGTCTCATGATTTAATAATCAGCCTCGGAAATAATATTATGTACCTGTTTATTGTACACTAGGATATTTTTTTTATAGCAATGGAAAGTATTTTATCATAAAATATTTACCGCAACATAAAATTTAATATTAAATTCTTTCCACCGGAAAAAAATTATGTCTTACACATACACAGAACAAACTAGGAAGAACTGTTTTAGATACCCAAAACTTATGTCTCCCCTCAATGAGGTCAAAGGTGAAGGTCCCCCGAAAGTCATTACGGTACGCGACAGACCGCCTTGTGGTCATGCACCCACATACCAAATATCATTGACCTATTTCGAAAGACAAGAAAGTTATGTTCCAGACAAGCTTCGCTGAGAAGAAGCAGAAGAAGCGGAAGAAAAAATCAGACTAAAACAATATCTCTCCCTTTATTCGAAGGCGAGACATAATTACTATGCCATCAAAATGACTAACACTTTTTCCTAATATGCTATTAATATTAACGAAGCCAAGATAAGGCACTGGTATTTATTATTTGCCTTTAACAAATGTAGTTTTTTTCAAAAAAGATGTTAAATTGGAAAAAGAGCTATAAAATCAATTACCATGGAAACCACCAGTTAACACTTACTTGTACAGGTACCAGATACATTCTGGTAACCAGTCACACACTGACATATATAAGAACCAGCTGTGTTTACACATTTCTGATTATTTGCCGTGTCACATGAGTTGTTGACAGTGTTACACTCATCAACGTCAGCATCACACTTATCGCCCTGCCAACCAGACATACAGACACACCCAGTTACAGGATTACAACTACTGGCCCCGGGGCCACAATCACAAGTATTGTTACAGCTATCGCCCCAGTGAAACTGATCACAGTCTGAAATGATATAATTTTATTCAGGTATAAATAAATATTTCTGTATCTAAATTTTTTAGTGATTGTCTCAAAAGTTTTTACAATATTTCCAAACCAAATTACATTTTGTATTAACAGTATGATTTTGTGGTTTTCAACTCCTTTTTGTATAGACAGTTGCGCAATTAAATAATTATGCAAAAATTTTCTGGAAAACAGAGTCGATATTGGGTTCTGGATTGTGTAAGCATCACTTCATCACCCTGGTACTTTAATGGTAAAATCTGGGTGTTATTATTTAAATTCCAAATATCTATTCCAATTCTGTATGGTTTTTTAACTAGTCCGGGTAGGGAAAGTATTTGAATAAAATAACACAACAAAAAGAGATGCAGCCATCAACTAGATATTGGTGGAATTATTAACCATCACTGTCTAAAAACTTTCTTGTCATAATTTCATTCATTAAAGAGGATGGGGGGGTGGGGGGTTCTAGGATAAATTAATTTAATTTAAAAATGAGCATATTAACATAAATATTACTATATTGTAAGAGGTTTTAGTAAAGACATCTCTGTCTTTCTTTACTCTTTTTTACCCCATCATTTACATCATGTACATACATGTTCAGCTATGTTTTGAAAGTGAAAGTAGAAGAAGCTTTTATCTATGTTACACTCCAATTCAAATGAAATTAAATCACTTAGAATTGGATACATACCAGTACATGTTCTCTGGTCATTCTCCAGGAATGTTCCTGTAGGACAGCTACATTGGAAATTACCAGCTATATTAGTACAGTTGCTTTTTATAGAACACAAATTTGTAGCATCAGCTCCACATTCGTCAATATCTAAAAATAGAATGAAATAAAATATGCTATCATGCACTTGTTCTATTTGAGCAAGTCATAATATTGCAATGGATAAATTTTGTTATATACTGACCGAAATACAGCTTTTTGGTACTCCTATCACATTTTATTTAATGTAATTAGAATTATATAAATTCTCATACAGTACTTGTTAAACCAGCTTAAACCGATCTGCAATCAAAAAGTGGCCTTATATGAGGGGTGACTTCTCTTGAAGGGGACAACTTAGTATGTTGGTATCTCGGTACACATGAATTCTGGCCTGATAAGAGGGGGACTAACATAGTAGCATTATAATTTATTTACAAGCCATTTGTTCCTGTTATTAGTTCTGTCAACAAATTACCTTTACAAGTCTGGAGGTCAGTATCTAGTTCATACCCGGATTTACAATAAATTACCTTTACAAGTCTGGAGGTCAGTATCTAGTTCATATGCGGATTTACAATAAATTACCTTTACAAGCTTGGAGGTCAGTATCTAGTTCATAAACTGATTCACAATAAATTACCTTTACAAGTCTGGAGGTCAGAATCTAGTTCATAACCTGATTTACAATAACAGGAGGCTGTATTTCCTGAGAGTTTACAAGCATAACTACAGGTTAAGTTAGTGAGTATTCCACACGGGTCTGACACTGAAAAAAAAAATTATTAAATTAATGCAGCAAAAAAAAAATAAAAAATAAAAAATAAAAAAATAGAGCATATCGAAACTTAAAAATTAAAAATACTTAGAAATCCTCAAGGTTTAGTTTCAGTTGTATTGAAAACCATGAAATCCCTTTAAAAGTCATGATAAATCATAAATCCTTCTTACCAAGACTTTTAAATTATTTGGTTTTACAATCATTTGACTAGGAGTGTACCTGATGAAGGTTATTCCTGAAATGTGTCATGCCAACCAAAATTAAATATCTACATTTTTATTCCTGAAATGTGACATGCCAACCAAAATTAAATATCTACATGTTTATTACATATGGTTTTTTCTTCTTTTAAATTACAATTTTTAAATCTCTGGATGAAAAAAGGTGCTTTGCACAATTTTTGTACTATTCTCTATATTCTCTTTATAACATATTGATTGCCAACTTATGTAATCCTCAATAAGATCAACTATAATATAATCTTTAATCTAAAATTATATTATTAGATAGATGATAAATCTGGTCCAATTTAAAAATGGTATATCTAATAAAGAATAGGTACCTTGTTTACATGTTTTACGATCGGTGTTGAGTTCAAATCCAAATTTACATTTACAATTGTATCGTCCTGCGAAGTTCACACAATCTTGTTCACAGTCGTTAGATCCTGTTGTACACTCGTTAATATCTACGAAAAAAATAAACATTAATAAATAATAAGACTCTAACAAATAATGGTTAGTGCTAGGGTTATGGTGTTTAACGCCACTTTCAACAATATTTCAGTTATATCGTGGCGGTTAGTTTTATTGGTGGAGGAAACCAGAGTACCCGGAGAAAACCACCGTCCTGTCGCAAATCACTGACAAACTTTATCTAATAATGTTAAATCGAGTATATGTCGCCATGAATATGATTCGACTTCACAACTTTAGTGGTGATAGGCACTGATTGCACAGGTAGTTGTAAATCCAACTACCATACGATCACGACCGTGGCGGCCCATTTTAAACAATAAACCAGTTAAAATATGACAAATATTTGAAATAAAATACCATCTCTTTACATGTTACATTTAAAGAGGTAAAATAATTCATGCTTATTATTACTTCTTTTTGAAGTATCGCAATATGAATTTTTACGTCCTCAGAGTAAAAGTTTTTAATCATCGGATTCTACCCTCTTAATTAGCACTTGTAGTTAGTTAACTACGAACATTCACAGACCCTGCTGTTGTACTGTCCATGTTTATGTTGTCGTTCAACGACCATGCTACTGTTCACGTTTGTGATAGTTTGTAGTGTTTTTGAGTGGAAGTGAATCTGTGCTGGTTTTTTAAACTTTGTTTTCATCAGCTAATTGGACATTTTTCCTTTGATTTCACTAAGTGATATTGTCAATACCTATGTATTCGCTTGATACTGCAAAATATTGGTCAGTGTGAAATCATATTATGACATTTAATACTGATAAAAACGATAAACTAGAGGCTCACACGAGCCTGTATCGCTCACCTGACATAACTAAGTCCTCTTAAGAATGTCTGCAAGCCGAATACATCTAAGTTACTATTCAAATCCCATAGGGTTCTATGTTAAAACTATGTCTGCTCATGGCAGCCATCTTGGATGGAGGTAGTTGTCACCGGACACAATTTTAAAAGTATACTACCCAAGGACCATCCATGCCATATTTGCTTTAAATTGGCTGACTGGTTTCAGAGGAAAGACTTTTAAACAATTTTCCCATAGGGTCCTATGTTAAAACTATGTCCGCTGACTGCGGCAATCTTGGATGGAGGTCGGGCTCACAGGACATCATTTTGAAAGTTGACCACCTAAGGACCATTCATGCCATGTTTGCTTTAAATTGACTTGCTGGTTTCAGAAGATAAGACTTTTAAACATTTTTTCCATAGGTCCTATGTTAAAACTAAGTCGAGTCATGGTGGCCATCTTGAATTTCCGATCAGCAAACGATTCACAAGTTTAGTACAGGATCATACAATGATCATTCCTGTAAAGTCACAATTCAATTGGCGTAGTGGTTTCTAACAAGAAGATTTTTAAAATTTCTACCAATCAGAACACATTATGGGCCCTGGCAGCCATGTTGGATTTCCGATCAGCGCCAAAAACAAAAATCTTGTATATGACCATCTAATGAACATTTCTGCCAAGATTGGTTCAAATCTGTTGCGTGGTTTCAGAAAAAAAAGATGAAAATGTGAAATTCCCATAGGGTCCAATGTTAAACTAAGTCGAGTCATGGCGGCCATCTTGGATATGCGATCGGCACAAAAATAACAAATGTAGTAGAGGACCATCCAGTCATCATTTCTGTAATGTTACAATTCCATCGGCTAAGTAGTTTCTGACAAGAAGATTTTCAAAGTTTCAACCAATCAGAACACATTATTGGCCCTGGCGGCCATGTTGGATTTCCGATCTGCACCAAAATAACAAATTTAGTAGAGGACCTCCAAATGAACATTTCTGCCAAATTTGGTCCAAATCAGTTCAGTGGTTTCAAAGAAGAAGAAGAAAGTATGAAAAGTTTACAGACGTGGACGACGACGACGACGACGACCACGACGGACGCAAAGTGATGACAAAAGCTCACATGACCCTTTGGGTCAGGTGAGCTAAAAACGTCAGTTTTGAAGGTTTTTACATTCATTATCACTTTTATCACAGCTCGTCCTAGTGGATTCGCTAGCCATACTAGCGATAATGTCTGTCTCGATCTTCCAAACTAACATTATTCCCTATATCTCTGTTTTTTTAAGCTTTTTTCGTTGCTGCCCATATTTGAAGATTCAATAGTCATCTTTTTACCTTCACACTCGTAAGTATTCTTCTGTTGATATCCACCTTTACATTTACATGTATATCCACCTCCGGTGTTCTCACATGTGGATGTCGTAGTGGAACAATTGTTCAGTGACTGTACATTACACTCATTTATATCTATAATAGAATCACATGATACTTGTACAATGAAACATGCCTAAAATAAACTTTCCTGGAACTTGTCTACAATAAACATTCCTGGAACCTGTCCAAAATAAACTTTCCTGGAAGTTGTCTAAAATAAACATTCCTGGAAGCTGTCTAAAATAAACATTTCTGGAACCTGTCTAAAATAAACGTTCCTGGAACCTGTCTAAAATAAACATTCCTGGAACCAGTCTAAAATAAACATTCCTGGAACCTGTCTAAAATAAACATTCCTGGAACCAGTCTAAAATAAACGTTCCTGGAACCTGTCTAAAATAAACGTTCCTGGAACCTGTCTAAAATAAATATTCCTGGAACCTGTCTAAAATAAAAATTCCTGGAACCTGCCTAACATAAACACCACTG
Source organism: Gigantidas platifrons (assembly GCA_002080005.1). Taxonomy (NCBI): domain Eukaryota; kingdom Metazoa; phylum Mollusca; class Bivalvia; order Mytilida; family Modiolidae; genus Gigantidas; species Gigantidas platifrons. The sequence continues at coordinate 132,178 of MJUT01012947.1, read as the reverse complement.
GAACCTGCCTAAAATAAACATTCCTGGAACCTGTCTAAAATAAAAATCACTGGAACAAAAATTAGCGATATCAAATATTTCAGAATATACAGCTGTTACAAAATCAAACAGGAATTGCTTACCCTTCCGGGGCACCTATGTTCACCCCCGGTTTTTATTTGGGTCCGTGTTAGTCTATCGTTAGTCTATGTGAATGCTTTGTAGATCGTTGCTTGTTCTTTTTCTGTTGGTCATTGTGTTTTCTGTTGTTAGATTTGCAGATTCTGATTATCCCTTTGGTATCTTCTGAATCTTCTTAAATTTGAAAAAAAAATCAGACCTTTATTTATCCTGCGTTAGCGTCCATCTCAGATTTCTGCTCGACAAAACAAATTCTTAAGAGGGTAATATAAGGATCTAGCCTACCAAGCAAGTGTTCCAAGTGGCAATCCAGAAAAAGATTGAAGTATAAAAGGTAATGGAGGTCGACGACGGCAAATGATGACAATACCTGACAATATGGACCTTTGGTCCAGGTGAAGTGAATAATTATTCCTTACCTGTACAAGGAACACTGTTATCAATAGATGCTTTCTGGTACCCAGATCTACAGTTACACTCGTAGCCACCATCTGTGTTGACGCACGTCTTATCAGAACCACAAATACCAGGCGTAACAATACACTCGTTAACATCCACGTCACAGTCATCTCCCTCCCAGGAACTACTACAAACACATCCACGACTAGAATCACAGCTAATAGCACCCGGTCCACAGGTACATACCTGTTCACAGTTATTTCCATAATAAGGAGGTGAACATTCTGAAATTCAAAGCAAATATTATATGATAATAAACTAGCGTTTTGTTTTTTAAATTACACATCCAAAACAAATTTTAACTTCATCGTATATTTCTAGAAATGTTTTCAGAATTAGGATTATGGCATTCAATGCCACTTTCAACAATATTTCAGTTATATTGTGATGGTCAGGTTTCCGAAGTACAAGGAGAGAAAACCAAAACCTGCCGCAAGTCGCTGACAAACTTTATCACATAATGCTGTCTCGAATAAACCTCGCCATGAGTGAGATTCAAACTCACAATGTTAGTGGTGATAGGCAATGATTGCACAGGTAGTTGTAAATCCAACTACCATATCATCATGACCACGATGGAACCCAACATATTTTCTTTGAAAGCTTGAGATCCTAAGCCATTTTGATTATACCATGCAACATTAGAAACAGTTTCTCTCTAAGTAATTATCATGGAAGAATCTTGATCTTAATTCTTTTATCAAATATGGAAAATGTTGATGTTCTGACAAGGGAGATAAGTACACATACAATAATTAATCACAATCAAAGAAAAAATCCCCCCTATTGATGCCATTAGCTTCACATTAGAATACAGCACATTATTACACCAAGTCTCTTAAAACCTTTATCTAAACTCTTTTCATTTTCTTCATCTTTTCTCTTCGCAGGCGTTTTGCTGACGCTGATCGGTAATTCTATTTTTCAGATTTATAAACAAAAAGATTTGTTTACACAAAAACCACCGAACGTAGTTTCATTACAGTAAATTTTAGTCCTGTTTCATGGTAAAAAATTGTAGAAAATACGGAGAAACAGTAAACAGCTCTGCGTCCTTGACCCTAAACCCCATGTTAACATACCTGTACAAGTTGTTTTGTCGGCGTTCAGTTTAAATCCGTTGAAACAGGAACAGAAGTAACTACCAATCGTATCATTACAGGACTGTGTACAGACATTACTGTCACATTCATTAATATCTGAAGAAAGAAAAAATCATAATGCTAATTACATGTTCTAAATTACTTTACAAAATCATAATGCTGAATGTATGCTCAAAATTACTTTACAAAATCATAATGCTGAATTGCATGTTCTAAATTACTTTACAAAATCATAATGCTGAATGTATACTCTGAATTACTTGACAAAATCATAATGCTGAATTGCATGTTCTTAATTACTTTACAAAATCATAATGCTAATTACATGTTCTAAATTACTTTACAAAATCATAATGCTGAATGTATGCTCAAAATTATTTTACAAAATCATAATGCTGAATTGCATGTTCTAAATTACTTTACAAAATCATAATGCTGAATTGCATGTTCTGAATTACTTTACACAATTATAATGCTGAATTGCATGCTCTAAATTACTTTACAAAACCATAATGCTGAATTGCATGTTCTAAATTACTTTACAAAATCATAATGCTGAATTGCATGTTCTAAATTACTTTACAAAATTGTTACAATTTGTAGAAATTAATAGTAATTAGGGCTGTTACATACTTGTTGAAACATGACTTACAATTTTTAAAGTAGGAAGATAGATATGTAAATAGGGGTTGGGTTAATATTTTGCTGATTAACACCACTTTATACAATATTTCAGTTATATCATGGATGTCAGTTTTATTGGTGGAGGAAACCGGAGTACCCGAAGAAAACCACCGCCCTGTCGCAAATCGCTGACAAACTTTATCGCATAATGTTGGATCAAGTACACCTCGCCATGAGTGGGGTTTTAACTCACAACTTTAATGGTGATAGGGAATGATTGCACAGGTAGTTGTAAATCCAACTACCATGCGATCACGACCACAACAGCCCAAATTATTTCTTTCATTTCAAATATATGGAGATAACAAACTTTAATATTTTAATGCAAAAGAACATTTAATTTGTTTTTATTTCTAATTCTGCCTGTTAATTACAAACAAATGTCACTATGGCCCAGGCTCCTCTAGAGAACTTGAGATCATTAATTATACTCTATAGCACTAGTTTCTATTATTTTCTTCCAACTTGTACAACTTCTAATATTCTGTCATTTATAAATACAAAATCAGTTTATTCAAACTTCACTAATAGAGTACATAAATAACATATTTAACTTGGTATAATGCAAAAAGTCTAAGTTAACATAAAATTTGTTCCCGCCACGATATTGCTGAAATATTGCTAAGGTTTGTGTTAAACACCAATCAATCAATCAATATAATATAATACAAAAAAACTTAAAAAGATAATGTATAAATGTGTTTGCAATTCCTTATAAAATTTCTTGATAAGTATTCTTTTTTTTTGGGGGATGGGGGGTAGGGAAGGGGGGTGGTGTTCTATTTAAACACTTACTTGTACAGGTACTGCTATCTCCCTCTAGTTTATAACCTTCCTCACAAATACAGCCCCATTCTCCATTTGGCTTTGTAGTATTGTCACAAGTATAACTGCAGTTTAACCCTTGGAGCTGACAAATGTTTGTTATTGCTAAAACAAAATAACACCATATACTTAAGTTAGTTTAAACATCATTTATTCATTGAAATAAACAAACTATAATATCACAAATATATAAAAAAACAAACAAACAAATAAACAAAAAACAACATATTGTAGGATTCGGAAACAAGATAATTATGAATTGTACTAATCTGTCTCTGAAATTAGTTGATAATTGTACAAATGATTTACTATGACAGACACATGAGACATTGGGCACGGTATTTGTAAGATAACTCCATCCATATTGGGCATTTTTGTTGATAGCCACACATCTGGAAAATCATATTCTATACACCAAATAACAATAATACAATAAAAATGGCTATATTCAGCATTTATCGACACAGTTTATAACGTAAGAAAATTAATTATTTCTTCAAACGGCCATATTTACTTACTTTGGTTACATGTTTTTCCGTCAGGTAGAAGTTCATAACCATACACACATCCACAAGTGAATCCACCATCGTTATTATCACAGGTCTGCTGACATCCACTAAACCGCTCCGTACATTCATCAATATCTGAAAATTACAATAAAAAATAACGAAATTCGTATATACAAACTGTACATGTATTTCAATATAAAAATTCTAGCAATGGATGATTGTTAAGAAATGATAGCAGTATAACACAGACTAAAATGAGGACACCCTTGAAAACAATAGGAAAGACATTTCTTCTTTCTTTTCTTTTCAGTAAAATTTGGCAGTATTTTTGGATTTTTTGACATTATAGAGATATAAACAGGTGAAAGAGAGCAGTAAGCCAAACTCATGTTCACTTTCTCTCTGTGGAACTGGTAAGAACATATTACCAGAATTCTCATGTTCACTTTCTGTCTGTGAAACAGGTAAGAACATATTACCAGAATCCTCATGTTCACTTTCTCTCTGTGAAACAGGTAAGAACATATTACCATAATTCTCATGTTCACTTTCTCTCTGTGGAACAGGTAAGAACATATTACCAGAATTCTCATGTTCACTTTCTCTCTGTGGAACTGGTAAGAACATATTACAAGAATTATCATGTTCACTTTCTCTCTGTGAAACAGGTAAGAACATATTACCAGAATCCTCATGTTCACTTTCTCTCTGTGAAACAGGTAAGAACATATTACCAGAATTCTCATGTTCACTTTCTCTCTGTGAAACAGGTAAGAACATATTACCAGAATTATCATGTTCACTTTCTCTCTGTGAAACAGGTAAGAATATATTACCAGAATTCCCATGTTCACTTTCTCTCTGTGAAACAGGTAAGAACATATTACCAGAATTTTCCTGTTCACTTTCTCTCTGAAACAGGTAAAAACATATTACCAGAATTTTGTTTTTTTAACCTGTTACTAAAGTCGTACAAATAAGTTTTGTATTTTCTGACAATATATATGTATTATATAGGTATCCTGTCTGAGGGGAGGTATGCTCAAAACAATTTAATTTGACAATTTGTCATTGACTTGCAGTAGATCTGTGGTATTTGACAGGTACTCAAGTTTCCTCCATCAATATAATGTTACATCCCAAAAATGCAGAGTTTCAGCCTCATAAAAAACTGTGAGTCTGCAGAGGATAAGAACTACGTACCTAGACAAAGAGAACCAAATTTCCTAAACCCACTAAGACAAGTACATGTGTAGCTCCCATCAATGTTGGTACAATTACTATTGGCTGGACAGTCGTTAGTCGAACTAGATAAACATTCGTCAATATCTAAAAATAGAAACAAAAATAATGCAATATACTGAAACAAACCTGATAAACATTCGTCAAAATCTAAAAATAGAAGGAAACATTGCTGCAATATAATTGATGATTGTAATGTAACAATGGTAACACCTATATCTCCACAATATTATCAAAAAGAAGCCAAGCAATATTACTGTAAATTCGGAAATTATTGCGTTCATTTATTATTGCGATCTTCGAAAATTTTCACAAATTTTTATTATTGCGAAGCATGAAGTCCTCCAGTACAAATGGATACTTTTGATTCCGAAATACGAGGTTTAATTATTGCGATTTCACGTCAGTCGCATTTTTCGCAATAATAAAAACATCGCAATAATTTCTGAATTTGCAGTATTCTATTATCGTCTACTCCTGAGAGAACTGTTCTATAGTGTTGTCTGGTGAGGTATAGTGCCTGAGCCAATGGCGAGAGCACTATACCTCACCAGAAAACACTATAGGAAAACTGTTCTCGTGGGAGAAGACAATAATATATTTAGTACATAGCATCCCATTCCAGACATAAAGGAAAAACACCTCAAATTCAATATAATAATAATCATAATTTTTACAATGTAATATTATATTTGCATTGCCAAACCTGGCCATGTTGACAGCAGACTACAGCGGCAGTATATTTTAAGGGAGATAAATCTTAACAAAAATATATAAAAATTACGGGGGAAAATCTATGCCACAGGTATAGTCCCCACGGAAAATTGTTTGAAACTGATATAGTTCCTGCCGCTAGGTATAGTCACCTGTTGTCAAGTGTACTGTTCAAAAATAGTTCACACTGATTATACAATCAAAATACAGCATTTTCATATGTTAGGTACTAAATATCTGTATTGCACATGTGTCCACTGATAAAGAATAACAATATTTTCAGCATTTTTGAAATTTTGCTATATCATATGCCAATAATAAATTGGATATTGATAATTATTATAAGGTTGTCTTATTCTGCTTGATTCCTATTGGGAAAAGAGGGGCTGTCGTGGCCATGATCGTATGGTAGTTGGATTTACATCTACCTATGCAATCAGTGCCTATCACCACTGATGGTGTGCGTTCAAATCTTGATCAAGGCGAAGGGTACAACATTATGTGATAAAGTTGTCAGTGACTTGCGACAGGTCGGTGGTTTTCTCCAGGTCCTCCGATTTCCTCCACCAATAAAATGACCGCCTTGATACAGCTGAAATATTGTTGAAAGTGGTGTTAAACAACATGAAACCAAATCATCAATTGGGAAGGTACTCTGACATTACATTGGCTCATGAGAGGTTAATTTCTTATATGCAAAGAATTCAAAATTCATTTCTTTTATGTTGATGGGCCAAATTGCATTTTTGTAGTTAAAAGTCTTACCTTCACATTTTTCGTCTGCCGTGATATTGTACCCTGCGGGGCAACTGGAGCAATTGTATGTTCTACCAAGCCATACTTCCTCTGCTGGTGTCAGATCATTACAGTTACGTCCCAAAGCACATGGACTGTCTGCACAAGCATTTGTATCAGTTTCACAGTCATCACCTAAAAATAGAAATAAATATACCGTATCTGTCTGTGTATATTACACACTGTTTTATCCTGAAAGATGAATCTGTAAAGGGGCATGGGTACATAATACACCTGAACTTGACCAGTGACATCTTTTTCCTGAAAAATTTGGTCATAGGATTATCAAATGCAAGAGCAAAAAAAAAATAATAATAAACAAATAAAACAAGCGAGAGTGAAATTAAAAACGATAATTTCACTGTGAAATTATCGTTTTTATTTAACTCGGAAATTTCTTTAATTCTACGCTACCCACGTAATATAGCGCAATTAAACTAATTTTATATTAAATTCAATTCGAAACATTTGTTTATCTATATAATAAATACTATAACTAATTGATGAGTTTCCTCATCAAAAATATGTCACTCATGACCAAATAATATTGTAACTCACTCATGCGCTGCGTGCATTCATGAGTTACTGCGTTATTTTGTCATTCGAGACATATGTTTGATAATGAAACTCGTCAATTTGTTATAGTATAAATATTCTTTTTAAATATTGTATTATTAACAAAAATGAAGATAAAAGTGATTTTTTCAATTTTTTTCGAATGAAACAAAAATTGTTGATTTGAAAATGGAAAGTCAATGTGACTACCTTGTAAAAGAAAATAACAGAGTTATACAGTACTACCTCTCATCAGAGGTCACCTGCTGTAGAAAGCCAATTTAAAAGTGCAGTTAA
>MJUT01012947.1:100003-117424 GCA_002080005.1 Gigantidas platifrons | reverse complement strand
GAGAACAGTTTTACTTACAGTTCTGGCCAAAATTGTTATATATCTCTCTCTCTGTATCAGTATCATCACTATCCAGAATGGTTCTGTTTGGCAAAATATATTCATTAGCTTTATTACCATCAAAATTTCCCATCAAGCCAGTTACCTCCCCTTTGAATTCATCGGGCACGGTTGCAGAAAGAGTAAGTTGACGAGTTTTAACTTGTATATTTAGTTGAATTTCTGAAAAGATAAATCATTGCAGTCATATAAAATTTCAGCAATACTTATAGGGTAAGGATTAGGTTTATAGTGTTTAACACCACTTTCAACAATGTTTCAGTTATATCGTGGTGTACAGTTTTATTGATGGAGGTCAATTTTCATCCATGGTATACTGACCCCCCTTATTGAAAACTGACCCCAACCTGTATGGTAAATTGAACCCCCATGGCATTTTGACCATCCTCATTTCTAATCAAGAGATATGCAGGGGGTCAAAATACTATGGATAGCGGGGTCAAAATACCATGGGTAGGGGGTTCAATATACCATGGGTAGGGGGGTCAAAATACCATGGGTAGGGGGGGGGGGTCAAAATACCACCGAAAGTCACTGACAAACTTTATCACATAATGCTGTATCAAATAAATCTCCCCAACTGCATACGATCATGACCATGATGGCCCTGCAATCCTTATATAAAATAAATGTCATGCATACTAAATTAAATTAAAATTATTACTATCACTGGGTTGATACCTCTACTGGTGGACTATTAGTCCTTGGGGTATCATCTGCCCCGTAGTCAGTGTTACTATCACTGGGTTGATACCTCTACTGGTGGAATATTAGTCCCTAAGGGTATCATCTGCCCCGTAGTCAGTGTTTCTATCACTGGGTCGATACCTCTACTGGTGGACTATTAGTCCCTGGGGGTATCATCTGCCCCGTAGTCAGTGTTACTATCACTGGGTCGATACCTCTACTGGTGGACTATTAGTCCCTGGGGGTATCATCTGCCCCGTAGTCAGTGTTACTATCACTGGGTTGATACCTCTACTGGTAGACTATTAGTCCCTAGGGGTATCATCTGCCCAGTAGTCAGTGTTTCTATCACTGGGTCGATACCTCTACTGGTGGACTATTAGTCCCTGGGGGTATCATCTGCCCAGTAGTCAGTGTTTCAGCATTGGTATGGTTTATAAGATATGTTAATTATTGAAATTTACAGTTCCTAAATAATGTAATAATTAATCAAACCAAGGTCCATTTCCTCAGACATATGTAACCATGGACAATGTTGACCATTCTGTTTATGCTCTTTTGTCTTCTTACTCTAATAAACTTTTTCAAATGATTTTTTATTTGGCACAGAAAACCCAAGTACCATGAGAATATCAACGACTGTCTTAAGCCACAGACAAATTTTATCGATTACATGTCATTAAAGGTGGGAATCAAATTGACAATTTTATCAGAGATAAGCACTGATTGCATTGGTAAATATAAATTTAACTACCAGTTTAACTCTGCCACATTTTATTGGTCCTGTCCCAAGCCAGGACCTGGATTTACAATGCCATATGTCAAGACCTCTTCTGTTGTTCAGTGGATTGATATAAGAGATGGTTGTTCATTTTGTTAATATTTAATCAGAATTCTGCATTATTAAGCATTCAGTGTCCAGTTTTATTAATTATTAAAGAATATGCTCAATTTTTGAATAGGTTATACGATATAACATGTTCTGAGGTAGTTTACCTTACCATGAAGCGGTTTATGAAAAGGGTAAACTGTATTAAACCAGGTTATACAAGTATAACCTGTTCAAAAATTGAACATATTCCTTAAATGTAATTTTTACAACAAATTGTAATATTTTCTCGATTTTAATTACGAATATTTCATTGGACTATTTGAATTTGTCGTTGGTGAATAAATATGTTGGCAACATCCCAATACCAACCCTGCTTATCAAGTATAACCAATGTTGCTACAGGAAGATCAGCCAATCAGATTGCAGTATTCACATCAAATTAAATAAATAAGTAATAATCTCACCTGAAGTAGAGAATTGAGCAGATAATGTCATGTTAGCTTTACGTCTCAGAACTAATCCATTCGAGTAAACAACAAAACTATCACTACCATAGAAATCAGTCGTGTAATCGATTTCGTTACCAAATATCGTCATGGCTACAAATGAAAATATAATGCATTAGAAGACATGGATGTTTCATACTGTAGATTAAATAGAATTACAAGAAACATTTAGGTTTATTGTATGGATGACACCTCTAGATAGCTTTTTCACTCTTACATGATTTGCAGGGCTTTCAATATTTTTCAAGTATACCTGTACACTATTTTCAGATCGTATTTTTTATTACAATTTGAACAATGTTCGTAAATATCTTATACAACATTCTTTAAAATCAGGAGGTACAAAAGACCATATTAGACAGGTAAAAGTACACCCCTTATTGAAAAGCCTGGAATTGGATGAAGCAAGATGGGTGGAGGTCGGGAGAGATCAGAACATGCATTGTTGGCCACACTAGTTAAGCAATCTATCAAGTTTTAGTGGGATTAACGTTGCTTGATCTTTAGTTTTCTGTGTAGTGTTGTTTACATCATTGTTTGTCCTTTTATCATTTTTCTGTTGACCATTGTATTGTCTGTCCTTCTTTGATTTACAACTTCTGATTACCCCTTTGGTATCTTCAAACTTTAGACAATTATATTGTCTGTCCTTTGATTTACTACTTTGAATTAACCCTTTGGGTCGTTGGATCTAGCAGCTCATACAAGCCTATCACCAATATGGCATGGGTTCCCACCCAGCTTTGTAAATTATAAAAAAGGATGCACTCGACTCACAGCCGGAAGTGATGAAGTTTACCAGTTGCTTGGCCAGGTTCGGTGGTTCTCTCCGGGTACTCCGGTTTCCTCCACCACTAAAACTGTCGCCATGATATAGCTGAAATATTGCTGAAAGTGGCGTTAAACACCAAAAATTCAAATTCAAATTACTACCCCTTTGGTATCTTCAAACTTTTTCTAACAAAATCTATGCAGTTGAAGACAGAGTTAAATAATAAATAATTGTTTTTAAAATAAAATTTAAACAAATGGATTGTATTTGATATTGTTGTGTTTATTTAATTGCCATCTTAAATTATAAATTTTAAGGTATAAAATTCACTAGCACTCTTTAATACAGAAGGCTGGAACGGTAAAGAAATACATTTATTAAGACTCTTCCATTGAAAATTTACCAAGGAAAAGGGGGGGGCTAACATATACACAGAAAAGCCATTAAGATAAAGTTCTGATAACCTTCCCTCACCCCATGGCATCAGACACTTTACAACATAATAGCAGCCTTTGCCTTAATTTTGTTCACCTATTTCCCGAAAGCCAAACTTATAAAAAAAAATTTACTTATTCCAACAAATTCTTGCATAATTTTTACTTGTCCTGCTTATCCAGTTTTACTTGTCCCGGACTTCGGGCAAGTGGGTTAGCGTGAAGACTGTAATAAGTAGCATTCCTCCTTTCATGTGAACTGGCTTTTACACCTATATATAATTACACTTTAAAGACAATACCACTTACATTCTAAATTGCTACCAAGTTCCACTTGAATGCTAGCATTTCCATCTTCCTTAGCAGCAAAACCGCTAAAGATTGTAGCATTGATCCTCTTAATGTCTGTTCCATTCTTAGATGTGGCTAAATCTGTCCTTGCTTGAAGTTCAAAGGTGACATTAGAGTTATCTATCTTGATCATTGTGTATTCTCCCCAGCCATTAAATGTGTATTGCAAACCATCCAATGTGTCAATGTGAGGATCTCCAAAAGTGAAAACTGTAAAAAAACAAGACAAATTCTCTATTATTTCAGGGTTTTCACTATTTTTCAAGTGTACCAGTACTTCACTATTTACAAGGCAGTACTTTTTTTTATCAAGATTTGAACAATTTTCTATAATATCTTATACAATGCTTTTTTTTTCAAATCAGGAAGTACCAAATATAATTTTACGCAGGTAAAAGTACCTAATACTGCCCCTTAATAAAAGGCCTGAATTTATTGAAGTTTTAAATAATAAGGACATGAGAAATCTTTACACTTAAACATATTCTGTGAATTCATCATCATTAGTGGTAGTTGTGGAACTGTAGCTCAATATGGTACTTATTTTTTTGGGGGGGGACTTTGGTTTTTAGTTTTACCATAGATCTACGGTCCACACATATCACTAAAACACCATAAGGACCATAACTTATAAGAGCTACAGTTCCACAGCTACATTCGTGGTAACTCAAAGATTTATGCTATTATATCAATTTTGCAGAATTTTGCTCTAAGTTTTCATTCTAGACTTTAATACATCATCAGTAGTTAACTTTCGCTGTGTTTATGATTATAATAATTAATAAAGCTATCAAATTATTGAATAATTAACTTGCTAACTGTAAATAAAAAAAAAACATAACAGCATTACAAAACAACGACCATGGTTTCCAATAAACTATCTTCCAGTAATACCTAAATCATTACAGCCCAGCACTGACAATTCTGGATATATCAATCGGTTACTTGTCTTGCAGTCATTTTTCATTTGTCACAATGGTGACCATTGAATACAAGTTACCTATTCTCGCCATGATATGGCTGAAAAATTGCTCAATTTGTGTTAAATAACTTATTTGAGCACAAGTTTGACTCTATTTGCACCAACAAGAGAAGTGAGATGTCATGTATTAGTGTGTTAGTGGTACCAATTTTAACTCATTCTACGATTAACATATTTGATTTAGGAATTGTTCCGACAATGTGGTAATTTTGGAATTGTTCCAACAGTGTGGTAATTTTGGAATTGTTCCGACAATGTGGTATCTTTTGTTTTTCATTTTATGTGATGCTCGTAGACTTAAATTGCAGTATTTTTATCTCTTTTCCATCATAGGTGCTTGCGGCACAGAAATACCCCTTCCCCCCTTTTTTTAATTTCTGTTTACATATGTATTTTCAATGAAATTTCTTTCATTTTCCATCTCTTTTTCCTTAATTTAACTTGTTCGTGTCCACATTCATACAACATTATATTAACAACAACCCTACAGATATACACTCTAGAAGGGGGTGTAATTCCATGCCACGAGTGCCTGTGTTTTCCAGCCTTTAATACTTACATATACCGAAAGGTGATCTAAAGTAACAACGTCCCACTGGTCGCACCTCATAATACAACTGACAATTATCAGACAAGTCACAGCAGTTATCCTTCGGCACAACGTTATCATCATAGAAAGTAAATGGATCAACAAAAGGATTAGCAGTTAACATACTACCCGCTGTAGGAATACTGTTTATGATGAAACCGAAGGTAGAATCGTAGCAACACATCTGAAAATGTAATAATACAATTTTTGAACTGCCACATGAAAAATTCAATCAATTATTAAAGTTAATAAAAAAATACAGTCAAACATTTATTAAGAGGTCACCTTTTGGAACAAAGAAAAAGTGGTCTTCTCAGACAGCTGACCTCTGAAAAGAGGTTCAGTTTATATGAAATTGTCTATGATAGGACAAGAATAGAGTGACATTTTAACATTACAGGTGACTGCTTAATAGAGGTGACCGCATGGGCAGGTTTGACTGTATAGAAATGAACAAGACAGAAACCTTCGATAAGATAGAATTTTTGTCATAGCTTTTGTTCTGACTGGATCAAATATCACATTTTATCAAATGACTAAAAATATCTCATTTCTTGATTGGTCAAAACCATACATCGGCCTTTATTTGATGAAACATTCTGATCACGGGTAATCTTGCATGAGAGCTCGACAATTAGTGTATCATAGCTGTCAAGTGCCAAAATATAGATGGGGGAAATCCTGATGACGTTTGCTTTAAATCGAATGTTTTGATTGTACAGTGCATTTCTATGAACCAATCACAACTCCTTTTACCATTAACATTTCGAAATTATAGAGATCAAGTCATTTAATAAAACAATTGTTGAGTTTTGATATTGGTTGACACGATATTTATCAAACCAAGAAGTGATAATCACCTCAGACGTTGGCCTCGGTAATCGTCACTTCTTCTGGGTTGATAAATCATTGTGTCAACCTTATCAAAAGTCATTAATTGTATAATATCTATTCCAACTCCAAATATATTAAAATATTTATTTCGGACAGAATAAACAGTATAAAATATTTGTACATCAAAGAAAAAAAACATTATGCAGAACATTGTTTATCATAAATTTTAACATATTGACCTCCTTCTTTTGCTTTGTTAACAAGCGAGCGAGTTATCCATTCGGTATAATCTCATTAGCACATGCGCCGGTGAATGTGACTGACTTTTCCATTGGCAGCATAGATTGTGTGCGATATTTTCTGGAAACGTAAATATAAATTACCGTCTTCCAATCAAAGTATACTACCGTATTTGTATTCTTAGACATATCAGAATCGAAATATATCATGAAGCCAGAATGTGTTTAGAGTTTTAACATGGATTGGCAGATATTAGTAAATTTTATCCCTTGCTTCTGGCTCGGGATAACATACTAATATCCGCCAATCCATTTTTAAACTCCCAACATATTCTGTCTTCTATGATTTATTTCTTAATTATTCAACGGAACAAATATATGCTCACAAACCTACATGGATCCTGTTAAAAAAGTGATACTAAGGGATGTATAATAATGATGAAAAATTATATGTAGGATCATAATCAAATTTTATATTAATATAGCAGTCTTCGTGCTAACCCACTTGCACGAAGCCCGGGACCAGTAAAACTGGATTTAGACAAGTGAAAATTATAAAAGAATTTGTTTGAATAAAGAGAAAATTGTCCTAATTTGGCTTTCGAGCAAGTAGGGGAAAAAAACTAAGGCAAAGACTGTTATAGAGGCAGTCTCTGCCATCTTTGTTTGGAAGTAGGGTTTATATCTTAACTACACAATCAGTACATACATTGTAATTTAATTTAAACATATTTTATTCATAAAAAAATGAATTGGATTGGATAGCAGGCAATAGCCAATATAAATCCTCTCCATACATTGTATTGCCACTGAAGCTGTGAGCTTGATTCCCGTACATGGAAATCTGTACTTATACTGCAGGGCAGGGTCCCAGATTAACATTTTGTGCATAATAGCCAGCTGGTCTACTGAAATTTTGAGACTGCTAGCCCAGATTAAAAAACAGTAGCCCAGGTGAAAATGACGAGGGCTGCTAGGGAGACAATTTTGTATTTTTTAAGCCAAATCCTGCATTTTACACACATTTTTGAAAGAAATAAAACTAGTTGAAAAAGTGGATTTTCCCCAATATATAAACATTTGGTACTTTTTTCTTGATTTTTGACCCCCAATAAATAATTCCACATCACTATCTGCTAACTTCTTCTCTTTATGTAGAGATCCCTCCAACGTTGGAGCACCCGGATATCCGGTAAAAATAAATTTTAAGGCTATTTTAAAATTCTAAAAGGTTGATCCTCTACCAAGAATAAATCTGTGCACTAAATAATTCCTCCATCACTGGATATATACATTTTGTACACCAATACATTTTTTAAAAGTTACTCTATATTAAAAGCCTTCTATTTACATGTATACTGTCAGTTAGGCTACTATGCTTAAAATTAGATAACGTCAAAAATCTAAAATAACAAGAATTCTGAGAGTATTGCACATAGCAATACATTGTCCCCTACCGGCCACACAATTCAGAGGACCTAAAATACTAGAAGTAACTAGATTTTAAATTAAGTCAATAACACGAAGGATGTAAAAAAAAATCTGGACAACTTAAAATAGAGAAAAAAAATGCAAGTTCAAGGGTCATAACTCAGCCAAAAATCATTCGACCAGAGCAAAATTCGAACTTAAACTGTAACTCATATAGATATAGCTATATACCAAATATCAAATCAATATCTCATAGAACGTCAAAAAACAGTTCGGACAACAAAAAGTTTGAAAAAAAAATACAAGTTCAAGGGCCATAACTCAGCCAAAAATCATTCGACCAGAACGAAATTCAAACTTAAACTGTAACTCATCTAGATAGATCCGCATACCAAATATTAAGTCAATATCTCATAGGAGGTAAAAAAAAAAGTCCGGACAACTAAACATTTGAACAAAAAATACAAGCTCAAGGGCCATAACTCAGCCAAAAATCATTCGACCAGAACGAAATTCAAACTTAATCTGTAACTCATCTAGATATAGCCACATACCAAATATCAAGTCAATATATCAAAGGACGTCAAAAACAGTTTGGAAAATTTAAAATTTTAATGTGACGGACGGACAGACAGATGGAACCTAAAACTATAGTCCCCTTCGGCTTTGCCGGTAGGGGACTACTAAAATAATCAGGGGTTTCTTCTCACGTGAACAGCATAGCAGTATTGTTGCTCTTTCCAGTTATTTGAGGAAATTAGTGTCCTTTGGGAGTATGTCAATACAAAATGCCAATGACTGACAGTTTATAATAAGTTATAACTTTAATTTTCGATAGACTTAACATGGATGTTGATAAAAGATTAAAGATAAAAAACAATTCCGAAAATGTCTCGATTTAATTCTGTGTTTTGGTACATTTTAATACATTAACGACATGCTATAATATACATAACAACAATTAATTAATTACAAAATATAAAAAAAAATCACCTCGAAAATTCTCGAATCCTTCCGACCTCACTGGAATGTATTGAACTTTGGAAATTTACCGAAATTTAGAGTGCTCTTAGACTGAGGATTATTCTATAAATTAGGCATTCTGGTTCCCTGTTTGAAAAAACCATAACTGATGTTCCTTTCAGTTAGAAACATTTCAGTTGAACAGGTAACAGAAAAACGATCACGATACAAACGGACAAATGGTAGTTTAGGGATACAGGGCTACTGGAATTTTTAATAGCCAGCTGGGCTATCTTTCTGCGTTTTCAAGTCGCCCAGGTGACATTTTGGTTGCCATGGGCGACTGGGCGACCGCTAATTTGGACCCATGCAGGGCCTTGTCACTATCCACGTATATATACTATCAATGCATAAACATGTTTATATGCATTGATAGTATATTTACGTGGATGGTGACAAGGCCCTGTGCTTATACAACGACAGGTCAGTGATTTTCTCCGTGTACTCCTGTTTAATTACTACACCAATAAAATTGTATGCCATGATACAACTGAAATACTGATAGTAGAGAACACTAATCAATGCTTAAGTTGGCATTAAATACCAATCAATCAATAAACCAATTAACCAAATTTCTCTATTCATTTTTTAAATCTTCTAAACCTGACATGTATTAATGTGTGTACAATTACAAAGAAGCATTTTGTTAACACTCTACAGAGACCCAAAATATAAGTTGTCGGAATTAACTTAAAACAATTTACTTACACGACTTGTAGTAAACCTGTAGTTAACATAGCACACAACACCACTGTCAAAAGAATACGAGAAAAACCTCGAGTCAAATCGCATAAGACGTAGGTTACAAGGACATATTTGTGATGCCTGATTCTGTCTCCACCGTAATGAACGATCTGTCTGACGACTTGAACGGTACCATCTAATACACTGAGCTGCTGGATTGTTAACTATTAAGCCGCTTACAGACAAGGTCGCAAAAAATACTCCTTTTACACCTGTAAAAAATTAGAAATAATATACATTACCAATAATTTGTAAAATTTTCGTTTTGATCTTTACACAATAATGAATACCAAAAATGTATTATCACGCAACTAGCATGATATTAACTGTACATAATATTGTTTATTTCTAAAATAAATGTGTTTCTCGATGACTCTGCGAGTTATATTGAGGACGCCCACATCGCCTTGAACAATTCTCTATAAACATACTAGCATTGATATGTCTTGCTCAAAATGGACTTCTCATCAAATCTCACTTCACAGGCTTCACCCTCTATGAAATATTACTGTGAGAAATCCTTTCTCGTAAAACAAATTGACGATATAATATATACAATTTATAGTACTGGAGGGGTTACAGTAAAGCCTATCTAAGCCGTACCCTAAAAAAACAAAATCCTCTATAAACCCAACTTTAAATAAAGTCCCTATGCAGGAAATAATTGTTAATTTAACCTGTATAAACTGAACACCTGTCTATTCCAAACACAAAAGTTTGTCCCACAAATGTCCTGTTTAGACAGGTTTTACTGCACTCATTTTCCCAATAAAACTGAAATTCATGAAATAATAGAAATATTGTAGAAAGAAGCACTAAACCCCTTTGCACTAGCCCTAACTATCTGCACTAACTTCAGCAGTATACTCACGATCAAACGTGTTTCCCTGCAATGCTGACATTTCAAATCCACCATTAGTAAAGGAAAATATACTGGACTGAGATCCAGTTACACCAGAATACCCAATGGCTACGTTACGTCCATAAGGTGGATTAGTTATGTCCACGTCTTTAAAGAGCGTATAAGAATAAGTGTTGACACCATCAGTGGCCAAAATAAACTGGAAAGTAACTGTACTCTGAAAAATTATTTATAGATTGCATAAGACGTTTGATAAATGTTAATACAATATGAAAGTGACCAGGGGCGGATACAGGATTTCAAGTTAGGGGGGGCACACTTTTAAAAATCTGGCTGAGTGGTACGAGGTGCAAAAATTTGGGATATTTTGTGTGAAAAATCATGATTTTATGCAAAATAATCATATTTTTTCCAATTGGGGAGGGGGGGCGGGGCGCGTGCCGGGTGCGCGCACTCTGGATCCGCCCCTGGTGACCATGGCGATATCAATGCTCAGAAATTTGATAACGAGAGGAAAAAATTATTTACCTCCATATAAACATCATAGGGGCCGTCGTGGCCATGATCGTATGGTAGTTGGATTTACAACTACCTATGTAGCAGGTCGGTGGTTTTCTCTGGGTCCTCCGGCTTCCTCCACCAATAAAACTGACCACCATGATATATCTGAAATATTGTGGCGTTAAACACCATAAACTACCAACCAACGACCAACCATAATGTCATAAAAACGTTAAAAAATCATTAAATATCTTTCTGAGAAAATCTATCCTCTTGGTAAGGAGTTATATTTAATTTTTCTAACAGTGTTCAACCAGTTCGTTAACTTTTCGCAGTATTCTTAATCACTCCAGTGGTTAAATTTCTGCATGAGAATTTCCACCAATTTCCTTTCGACGTCATTATTGATAGAAATTAAAGTTTTGCTTAAAAACATTTTTGTCGTTTTCAGTCTGGTCTTGTGAGAAACAGATTCTCCTTTTGCTACCAGTGAATTACGATATTTCTCCACTTTGAGCTTTAAAATTTGAGAATTAACTATCGCAAATGGGGAAATATGGTAACCCACTGATAGCAGGAGAATCTAAATTAATAAAACTATTATTTATGTACATTGTATAAGGTTAATAATCATAGTCGTATGATCGTATGGTAGTTGGATTTACATCTATCTATGCAATCAGTGCCTATCACGACTAAAGTTGTGAGTTACAATCTCGCTTATGGCGAGGTGTACTCGATACAACATTATGCGATACAATTTGTCGGTGACTTGTGGCCGGGTTTTCTGTGGGTACTCCGGTTTCCTCCACCAATAAAACTGATCGCCACAATTAAGAATATAACTGAAATAACTGAAAGTGGTGTTAAACCTCATAACCCTAACCTCTAAGCATTCAATTTGAGAGGGTATTTTCCAGAACCAAAGATTAAAAACTTCTATATTTTTTAGAAAACTAAAAGAACATCAAGTGTATTTTTAGATACTTACAGTATAACCATACAATCGTGCATTTTCCCAGGTAGCGACATACACACACGAGGCTCTAAACCCAGGGGTCCGCCTATAGTAATCTATGTTAGAAGAAGCTTTGGTCAATACATTGTCTATCAAAGTCCGATCCCCAGTATCGTCATCATCGGTATATGCATGGTAATACATCATATTGTTGCCACGGACGACCAAGTCTGTCCATAATATAGCAATAATATCATTCTGTCTGAAAGTGTCCAATGGTTTGGGAACATAGGATGAGTAACTACATCCTAAACAGGCAAGGCCATTAGTTGAAAACTGCAATATCAATAAAACAAATGTAATGAGTGATTAATTAATTGTTGCTTAATACCATGAATACCTATAGCTAGTCAGCATTTTTTCATCTATATCAGGCCATAAGAATAATTAATATAAAATAAAGAGCTATGTTGTGTGCAGCAAGTCAACAAGGGTGTTGTGTGCAGCAAGTCAACAAGGGTGTTGTGTGCAGCAAGTCAACAAGGGTGTTGTGTGCAGCAAGTCAACAAGGGTATTGTGTGCAGCAAGTCAACAAGGGTGTTGTGTGCAGCAAGTCAACAAGGGTGTTGTGTGCAGCAAGTCAACAAGGGTGTTCACTATACATCAATTGACATCCCCATATTCAATCCGCATACAAATCAAAAGAAAATGACAAAAAATGACATTGGTGTAAAATAAATGCGCCCTCTGTCTCCCCAACTTTAAATGTGTCATATTTCTCTCTCCAACGTTCACTTTTAGAGAGATTACACTACTTAATTTGGAAATTAGATGGTAGTTGCATCTTTCATAAACAACACTGATTACATTTTAGGTGAAAAATCATGGCGTCTCTAGTCTTGATTTCTATATAATGTCCAGTTATATTCACGGGGCCGTCCTTGCCGTGATCGTATGGTAGTTGGATTTACAACTACCTATGCAGTCAGTGCCTATCACCACTGATGTTGTGAGTTTGAATCTCGATCAGGGCGAGGTGCACAACATTATGTGATAAAGTTTGTCAGTGGCTTGCGACAGGTCAGTGGTTTTCTCCGGGTCCTCCAGTTTCCTCCACCAATAAAACTGACCACCACGATATAACTGAAATATTGTTGAAAGTGGCATTAAACTCCATGAAACAAACAAACAAACAAAAATATTCACTACAAGTACAAGTTTATAAACAACATACATTTGTAAAATCATGCAGATAACAGGTAGTAGTGCTAGGATTTATTTTATCAGATAGACATGCTGATTGTCACAAGGACAAAGGGGAGACAGTACATACTGGGGTGTTTTTTGTAGTACAACAGGCCACCAAAAAACACTACTAAGTAGGCCAAGAAAAAAAATACTGGTGTTTCTGCTAACATGCTCTAAAATATTAGCGTCTGTAAGTAGGACAACGATTCTATATTATTTAATATTAGGGTCGGTAGGTAGGAAAAAGATTTTATATTATTTAATATTAGGGTCGGTAGGTAGGACAAAGATTTCATTTTTTTAAATATTTTTAGCTAGTTTCTACATGGGACACATTCTGACTTTAATAGTGCTTGTTCAAAAATGGCAAAAAAAAAAAACGTTATGGTAGGCACAAACAATTAGGGTCGTTAGGGTAAACAGAAACACATGTAATTCTATTCTTTGACGTATTGCTTATCAGAAACTGATACACGTTACTTTCTTATGTTCAATGATAGAGAGTGACATTCTCTTAAAACAAGGCACTCAATTACATTTTTTCTAACTTTGAGCAATTTCTCAATTTGATTCCTATCTAGGTTAAGTTGAAGTCATCACTTCGACAGTTTTATGGATGCCACCATGATTTGGTTGACCGTTATCATTTTATGGAATATCTGTATCACAAATGACCATGCACAGATATGTTCCACTGGTCGTAAGCACTTCCTGTTCCTTTCCTCATTCAAGACTTATCACCTGGTTTGTAACTAGATTAACATGACGGGTGCCACTTGTTAGTGGAGCAGTAACTGCTTACCATTTCGGAGCACCTGAGTTTCCCCCCAGTTTTTAGTGGGGTTCGTATTACTTAATCTTTAGTTTTAAGTGTATGTTTTGTAGATCGTTGTTTGTCCTTTTGTACTTTTTCTTTTGGCCATTGTGTTGTCTGTTCTTCTTCGATTTACGGATTCTGATTACCACTTTGATATCTTTAACTCTTCTTAGCTAGGCACTTCTGCCGCTTCATCATGATCGTGATCAGCCAAGTCCTAGGGATGTTTGTAGCAATTAATTTGCGTCCAGAAGACATTGCTTAAAATTTTAGTGAGTGTTCCATTGATAAAATCTAAATTTGAAAACTTTCAGGAGTCTCAACTGAAAATGGTAAGCCGAGGAATCGTCATGCAGATACACTATAAATCTGTCCTATATTAATACCCAGTGATTCCATGTGGTGTTGAATCTAGCCAATTTAAATTACTTACTCTTAGATATGTATGTGTTGTTCCAAGGAATGGTATTGTGGCAAAGCATCGAAGTCTAGGCGATGACCTGTCGTCTCCAATGAGCTGTGAATCGGAGACTGTAGATCCATATGCCAAAAAGTCTGAAATTAGCATTAAATTACAAGTAAAAAAACATATTAGTCACATGATCATATGACATGATTTTGGTTTATACATTTAATATATTTACATAAAATAAACACAAACAAGTCTTCATGTAGAAAGACATCTTTGTTTTTCTACCCAACGTCACTTTAAGTTTGTGTATCGTCAGTGTCGTAGCCTTGTAGGAACCATGGGGTGGGGTCATGTGCCCCACTAAAAACACTAAAAAATTGCGAAGTGTGTGGGGGAGGGGGGTAGATATTCACCCGCCAGCTGGCTTTAGACTGAAGCTTGCCCCACACCCCGTTTTAAAGTCCACCTTGCGGCTACCATCTACCTTCGGTCAGTTCCACTCACAGGCACTTGTTTCTATTCATGGGAAGATCGAAGATCAGTGCATACATGATTGATCGTCGATCTTGAATCTTCCCATGGATAGAAACAAGTGCCTGTGGTTCAACTCCAAAGACCCCACCCCCTCTTTTTCCACACACACACACACACACTTATAGGCACTCCTACGCTCGGATTTGTTGTGTAACATACTTCTGATATGCTTAAAACAATACAAGATATTCATTTTTTTTTTTAAATAATGATCTTCACCTTTCGATCAGTTTTTTTTTTTATCATAACCAGAAAGTGAAAGTAGAGAGCAGAGCCACCTACAATGGCGGGTAATTTAGAATCGAGTTATTCCCCCGTCCTTTTTTACCTCAAAATTTGCTCTGCATATCTCTATCTATATAATCTAGATCATCCAAACCTTTTTATTTGGATGATGTCAAATGATGATCCTGTTTTTTTATCTACATTTATTGAGTATTTAGATAAGAACTTTTTATCAAGAAAAGGAAAGAAGATTATTTAGAGTAAAGAAGACTATAATTATTTTTAATGATTTTTAATATAATAAATATATTCATAAATAGTATCCTCTTTGTGGCTGACTGACTCTTTCCTCCGTATTATTTCTCTTTGTTTTCTTTGTGTTGTCTCCAAATAATGATTACAATTAGTGTGAATGATTGTGAATGTTGATGTATGAATGATCTTCATGTTGTTGATTAATTTTGGGCCCTATGATTAGGAAATAAAAAAATCTTATCTTATCTTATCTTATGCATGACATTTACACTTTCAGTATTTACGGTAATATTAATAAGAAACCTTAAAAACAACTGCTAGCTTTGGTTCTGCTTGCATTGTAAATTTTAACTTTGGCATTGTTACAGATTTTTGCATCGTTGAACTGGTAACGCACGGGCACGGGCAATGTTTGTTAGGGACCGACCATTTAACTTGCAGGTGGGAGGGGGGTATGTTTTTTTTTTTCGTTCAGAAATTTTTTTTCCGACAACACAAGAGTTAGAATTTTTTTTTTTGTCGCGCACAGCGCAAAATTTTTTCCAGAATTTAACATTATGTTATATGACAAAAACTCTGAATCAGATTATTTTTTTTCCCTCCACCAAAATCAGAATATTTTTTTCAGCAACATTGGGAATCAGAATATTTTTTTAGGAAAAAACCATAACCCCCCTTCAAGTTAAATGGTCGTTCCTTTATGCTTCGATACTATCTAATTTAATTTAATTTAATTCTTTATTTATTTCAAGAGGATTGCCGACAGCCAGAGGCTACGAGCGGTTCTCCTCAACATACATACAATACAAATCACAGTTACATAGTATTAGCAATATTAAACAGACAAGACAATATAATATACAATACAAGACAATGGTAAACATTCATGCACTCTCACACACAACACATTCGTGAACTATCGCACATTAACAGAAATTCAAATGATAGTATTGAAGAATATCAATAATTGCATACATGGATATTATAATTATGACAATAGTTTAATTTGAACTTTGAGAACGAAATTGATAAATTCAACGTTGAAATCGTTTTGTAGATTTAATAAATGAGAAGACACATTCAAAAAGATTTAAGTTAGTATTAACAGACAAGTCTTCACTTCCTTCAATAAGTATTTTACATAAGTAGCTATAGGTTGGACACAAATCTCGTAACAGCGTTATATTAAGATCAGGGCATATAATATTTTTTAAACCAAGCAAGAGAGAAATTCTAGAGTTCGTGTAACGGTCACAGCGTAACAAGTAGTGTTCAGTGGTTTCAATGTGATTTCCAGCACACTGGTTGCAAAACTTATTTAATGAGATTATATTTGAATAAGTGTTGATTTAATCCACTCAACTGTAATCTCAGCCTGGTATGAATGATTTTTCATAACCATTTGCCAGAGAATAAACAAATTTTGTAGTCACTCCATAAAGTTTTTTTAATGAAGTTTTTAAAATAGATACCGATTTTGCTGATGCTATTTCGGGAGGGATACTGTTCCAATCCCTAATAGTAGCCAACAAGAAAGAGTTATAAAATGAAACTTCTTGCTCTTAATGGGATTAGCTGAGAATGTCGCCTCAAGTCATAGTTCTGAGTATTGTGGTTTGTTAATGGGTGAAGGTTAATCAAATAATCAGGAGTTAATTTGTTTTTTATCTTATATAAATATGTTAATCTATGTATTTTTCTACGAGTTTTAATGGGTTCTAAGCCAACCTCTTTTAATAAAGTTTGATGCTTAGTTACTCTAATGGCTTCTGTTGAGATTATACAAGCACGACCTGAATATTTTCAACATTGCCAGAATCAATGTTGGAACAGTTATCATAAATCACATCTGCATAATCTAAAATGGAGCGTACAAGTGATTTGTATATTTTTTCAATACATAATCTGGGTAAAACAGAGCGCATTCTTAGAATCATATCTAACCGTTTGTTACATTTTTTGCAAATATCACTAATGTGATCAGACCATGTCATTTTATCGTTAATTATTAAACCTAGGTGCTTGTGACATGTAACTTGTTTGATGTTAACATTATTTAATAAAAGAGGTGGATGTGGACGTCGAGTAGGCTTCTTAGATATAATTAAATATTCAGTTTTGAGAG
>MJUT01012947.1:89538-99690 GCA_002080005.1 Gigantidas platifrons | reverse complement strand
TTTAATTCTTTATTTATTTCAAGAGGCCGGATTGCCGACAGCCAGAGGCTACGAGCGGTTCTCCTCAACATACATACAATACAAATCACAGTTACATAGTATTAGCAATATTAAACAGACAAGACAATATAATATACAATACAAGACAATGGTAAACATTCATGCACTCTCACACACAACACATTCGTGAACTATCGCACATTAACAGAAATTCAAATGATAGTATTGAAGAATATCAATAATTGCATACATGGATATTATAATTATGACAATAGTTTAATTTGAACTTTGAGAACGAAATTGATAAATTCAACGTTGAAACCGTTTTGTAGATTTAATAAATGTGAAGACACATTCAAAAAGATTTAAGTTAGTATTAACAGACAAGTCTTCACTTCCTTCAATAAGTATTTTACATAAGTAGGTTGGACACAAATCTCGTAACAGCGTTATATTAAGATCAGGGCATAGAATATTTTTTAAACCAAACAAGAGAGAAATTCTAAAGTTTGTGTAACGGTCACAGCGTAACAAGTAGTGCTCAGTGGTTTCAATATGATTTCCAGCACACTGGTTGCAAAACTTATTTAATGAAAGATTATATTTGAATAAGTGTTGATTTAATCCACTCAACTGTAATCTCAGCCTGGTATGAATTATTTTTTCATAACCATTTCCCAGAAAATAAACAAATTTTGTAGTCACTCCATAAAGTTTTTTTAATGAAGTTTTTAAAATAGATACCGATTTTGCTGATGCTATTTTGGGAGGGATACTGTTCCAATCCCTAATAGTAGCCAACAAGAAAGAGTTATACAATGAAACTGTTCTTGCTCTTAATGGGATTAGCTGAGAATGTCGCCTCAAGTCATAGTTCTGAGTATTGTGGTTTGTTAATGGGTGAAGGTTAATCAAATAATCAGGAGTTAATTTGTTTTTTATCTTATATAAATATGTTAATCTATGTATTTTTCTACGAGTTTTAATGGGTTCTAAACCAACCTCTTTTAATAAAGTTTGATGCTTAGTTACTCTAATGGCTTCGGTTGAGATTATACAAGCACGACGCTGAATATTTTCAACATTGCCAGAATCAATGTTGGAACAGTTATCATAAATCACATCTGCATAATCTAAAATGGAGCGTACAAGTGATTTGTATATTTTTTCAATACATAATCTGGGTAAAACAGAGCACATTCTTAGAATCATATCTAACCGTTTGTTACATTTTTTGCAAATATCACTAATGTGATCAGACCATGTCATTTTATCGTTAATTATTAAACCTAGGTGCTTGTGACATGTAACTTGTTTGATGTTAACATTATTTAATAAAAGAGGTGGATGTGGACGTTGAGTAGGCTTCTTAGATATAATTAAATATTCAGTTTTGAGAGCATTACTTGATACTATCTAGATCTAACATAGACAGGAACGTAGCTGAGGCTTAATAGTGTCATAGTGCAACTTTCCTTCATTTTTCATTGCTCCAGAGACAAACACACCAACAGTCATTGAAAGGTTAATACAATCAGAATTTTCATGGATTCATGTATCTGTTCTTTTGAGCATAATAATTTTACTATTTTTACTATTTTTGATTTACTACATATACAAATCGAAGCAACAAAAACGGTACAAACATAATGCTAGAAATAACAACAGGTGGAAACTGCATCACAATACCCATACTTTAGTTGTCATTATGTCCATCCTATTATCATTTTACTGTACCAGTAGTACAGGATTTAACTCTGTCTGCTTTTCCCCGTTCAAAGTTGTATGTTTTATGGTCTCATTTCAAGTAACAAATAAATTAACTGAACAAACTGTTAAAATCCCCACTACTGTTCATTTAAGTTTCATTACCTACTATAAGTTAAATGAGATTTTGCAACAACCATTTTGTGCATATGTTTTAGTTACACACCAAGGTTTTGCCTCTGTGTTAAATGATCCAAAAAGGTGAAAACAAATCAAAATGAACTTATTTGAATCAAATTTGTGTCAAAATACTAGTGTCGTCAAGAACGGCTAGTATAATTTTTGTCATAAGATAGGGCATACATTATTTAAAAGTTGACGTAAATCATTTGGGTAACGAGACGCTTGCCACTTGCACATTTGATAAGTCGTTAGAGATAATACAAAAAAAAAAAAAATCTGCACTTTTCAATAATATACTGAAATAAAGTTATGGTATATAGACTCAAACAAGTTTAACTACTCATTTAATTTTTGTATTGAATGACCTTGACATGCAGGACTTGCAATATTTTTTTTTACTATTTGTACCTATTTGTATTAATGTATTCTATGTATATATTATTTTTGCTTTATGTGTGATATTTGTCAATATGTGTGATAATAAGATTTTGTGTAGAGATATTTTTGATATTTTGTCAATATGTAGTATTTGTTCAGATGTTGCAAAAACATTTTGAAGCTTTGGGGTCCAAAGCAGTGGGACTCCAGGGGAGTTGTCATAGTGCAACTTTCCTTAATTTGTCATTGCTGCAGAGAAGCAATGTATTAAATCAATAATATAATTTATAAGGTTAAATCTAACATTTTTTGGGCAAAGTTATTTTTTTTGTTTTTTTATATTTTTGTATCTTAGTAACCTTAATAGTATATATTTATTATTCCTACAATTTGTTAATTTATTTTATTCAATAAGAATGTAACATTTTGAAGCTTTTATTATAGATAATGTTGGCAATCTAAAGATTAAAAGTTTCTCACTTTACAGATAAAGAACAATTTCCTTTGTAGGATTAAGAAATAGACACTAGAGTCTATTAACTGTGGCAGGTGACAAACAGTGGGATTAAGATTCAATTAGGTTCCCATTGTATTGCTAATGTCAATGTTTGATAATTTTATCAAAATACATGTCTGACCAAGCCATGCTAAATGTTTTTATAGATTCATACGCAAATTCCAACTTTTTACAAAAACCATACACAAGTTCCAACTTTTTACAAAAACCTTCAAATTTGACTGGATGAACCTGAAAATAGTCCAAATTCAAAACTGCAAGTTTAGTGTTGTGAAGCAAATCACTTTGCATTTTGCTTCACGACAATCATAAAAACTTTACAGTTTGGTTTTGGATATTTTCAGGTGAGTCTATAACTTAGATTTTTATTATTTATTATTCTAAACAAAATTGGTTTTGCGTATAGTAGAAACATTTATTTTGTTAAGGATACTTATTACTTACTTTTCCAGATTTTATTACTGAGGTCAACCAAGGTGCAAGGGAAAATTTTCGGAGAAGTCAATTTACATTTCTTTGGTCATATCACATATCAAAATGTCTGTACAGGTTTGTCATTGCTGACACACAACAGCAAGCATACACAACATATCTTCCCAGACTGATATCACACTTTTATGAAATTTCCAATGATAACTATTGTTTTTTCTTTCTGACATACGAACATCCGCCATATTGTTTCCAAGTAAACAGATAGAGATTGCAGAAAAATCGTCAATTGTATATAAGCCACACTGATATTTAAAGATCGAATATTGAAGACCGGACTATACGAGTGGACCCTCAATCAATCAACTTCATGTCAAAATCAATAAAACGTGATCACGATGACTTATGAAGGTAAGTTTGGGTGAGTTTATCTTATCAGTTACCTTCATTTGTCCATCACCATATTGAACCAGACAGCAGTAGCAAATTGTTGAGACATGGAGCTCACTCTACTTGGAGTTCCAACCATACTTGCAGTATATCGAATACTGGCCATCATCTTGATAACCAAAACCATAACCAATAATAATTATGAATACAGCAAAGAGGTCAAATTGGTTGAAAAAACCTTATTTCAGTGCAACATAACATGGATTGAACAACACCCCACACTCTCATGGAGATGCAGTACCACCATTAAATTATACAGACACAACCTCTTTGAATATTTTAACTGGCATTCAACTAAGCCAAAGAAACCAAATACAGCAACCATATTTGCTCTGATCCTCCTTTCTGGAGATGTAGAAATAAACCCTGGACAACCTAAATTTCCATGTGCTATTTGCAAAAAAACAGTTGCAAAGAATCACAATGCATTACAATGTGATGAATGTGACACATGGGTGCATGCCAAATGTGATGGAATCACGAAAGAGGAATACAGGCGCTTTGAAAATATTCACAGTTTAATATTTCAATGCCCCCAGTGTAGACTACTTACATTCACAGACTCATTTTTTCTCAGTGATACAGAATCGCCAGAACTTAGCAACTCATTCAGCGTCCTATCGGATTCGTCATTAACAGGGCTGACCGGAGTAGGTGAGGTACCCTCATCACTCACCAGTAATAACTCTGACCAAACAGCAAATAAAATCCGTATCATGACAGTAAACTGTAGAAGTCTTATAAGTGATAGAAAGAAAGTCGACCTACAAGACCTAATTGAGACACACAAACCAANNTTTCTGGAGATGTAGAAATAAACCCTGGACCACCTAAATTTCCATGTGCTATTTGCAAAAAAACAGTTGCAAAGAATCACAATGCATTACAATGTGATGAATGCGACACATGGGTGCATGCCAAATGTGATGGAATCACGAAAGAGGAATACAGGCGCTTTGAAAATATTCACAGTTTAATATTTCAATGCCCCCAGTGTAGACTACTTACATTCACAGACTCATTTTTTCTCAGTGATACAGAATCGCCAGAACTTAGCAACTCATTCAGCGTCCTATCGGAGTCGGATTCGTCATTAACAGGGCTGACCGGAGTAGGTGAGGTACCCTCATCACTCACCAGTAATAACTCTGACCAAACAGCAAATAAAATCCGTATCATGACAGTAAACTGTAGAAGTCTTATAAGTGATAGAAAGAAAGTCGACCTACAAGACCTAATTGAGACACACAAACCATGCATCATTCTGGGTAGTGAATCCCATCTAGACAGTTGCATTGCCAGCAGTGAAATTTTTCCAGATACATATGCAACCCCATACAGAAAAGACAGAAAACTTGGAGAGGGTGGCATCTTCACAGCAGTGAACAACAACTACATAACTACAGAAGTTGTATCAAACTGTAACTGTGAGATTGTATGGACCAAAATCAACATACAAGGAAGCCAACCATTATATCTAGGCTCATACTATAGACATCCATCCAGTACAATAGAAATAATGGAAGAACTAGAAAAATCCATAGAAGCCATAACAATATCCAATAATGGCAGACTCCCAAATATAATCTTAAGTGGAGACTTCAATCTACCATCAATTGACTGGGAAACAAACACAGTAAGAGATAACCCACAATATGGCCAGGCAATCAACTCAAAATTAGTTGAAATAGCAAACAATAATGACTTGATACAAATGGTTACAGAACCAACTAGAGGCAATAACATTCTTGACCTACTGTTCACCACAAACCCTGCTCTGGTTGAACACGTTGAAATACATCCAGGAATGAGTGACCATAATATAGTTATCACAGATGTAAACCTGAGAGCTAGAACAGTTAAGAAAAAACCACGAAAAGTACACCTCTTCAAAAAAGCTGATATGGGAAGTCTTACGAAGGACATCGAACAAGATCTGACAAGATACCTTGAAGACGAAAATATAGAAAATAAAACCACAGAAGATCTTTGGCAGTCCTTTAAGGAAACCATCACAAAAGCTGTCACAAAACATGTTCCTCAGAAAACAATAGGGGGAAAACAACACGTACCCTGGATCAACACCCACATAAAGAGGTTAATATGACGAAAACAGCGTAGTCGCCGTAGATACAACGCAGCTAAAAAGCACAAAACTACAAAAAGCTGGGCACTATATAAAGCAATGAAAGAACTAGTGAAGAAAACCATGAATGAGGCCCACGAAAATTACATACGAAATATCTTAAACATTGAAGACAACTTTGAGACCAGCAGTCCAGCACCAAACAATCACTTAGTAAAAAATTCTGGAAATACATCAAATCTAGGAAAAAAGATAATATGGGAATTTCACCACTCAAGAATGAACCATGAGGGGAAGTCATTGACAGTAATGGAAAGGCTGAAATCCTAAGCCAACAATACGACAGCGTATTCACAGATGAGGATTTAAACATCATCCCGGAACAAGACAAAAATGTAGCCCTAAACATAGAGCGATTACATATCACCACCAATGGCGTATGTCTGCTTCTAAAAAAGCTTGATCCAACCAAAGCAATAGGACCAGATTTAATTCCAACCAGAGTATTAAAAGAAGCGGCAGATCAAGTGGCCCCCTTTCTGACATATATATTCAACCACTCTCTACGAACAGGGGATGTACCACAAGACTGGAGACAAGCCAACATAACAGCCATCTTCAAAAAAGGAGACCGAAGTAAAGCTGTGAACTACAGACCGGTATCGCTTACATTTGTACATCAATCTGCTGTAAGATCATGGAGCATATTGTATACCGTCATATCATCGACCATCTAGAAATACACGGAATCCTTGCAGACCACCAACATGGGTTTAGAAGACAAAGATCGTGTGAAACACAACTTGTGAACACGATTGAAGACGTGGCAAGGTCAATAGACAATAGACAGTAAATAGATATGCTTATATTAGACTTCTCAAAAGCCTTTGATACCGTACCACACCAGAGACTACTACAGATACTACAGAAGATGCACCATTATGGCATTAAAGGAAACATTCTCAAATGGGTCTCTGGGTGGCTGACTCAAAGACATGAAAGAGTTTGTGTAGATGGGGAAGAGAGCATTAATAAACCAGTACGATCCGGAGTACCACAAGGGACAGTTCTCGGACCATTGTGCTTCCTAATCTACATAAACGATATGGGGAGCTCTAGAACATCATCATTAAGACTTTTTGCTGATGACTCCCTCTTGTATAGGCCAATAAACTGCATTGAAGATACCACCAAACTCCAAGAAGATCTTACAGAGTTAGTTCAGTGGTCAAAAACATGGCAGATGACGTTCCATCCAGCAAAATGTTATATACTACGGGTCACAAGAACTAGAGGCTCACATGAGCCTGTATCGCTCACCTGACATAACTAAGTCCTCTTAACAATGTCTGCATACCGAATACATCTAAGTTACTATTCAAATCCCATAGGGTTCTATGTTAAAACTATGTCTGCTCATGGCAGCCATCTTGGATGGAGGCATACCTGTTAACCCTCCCGCATTTCGCGGGAGACTCCCGCTTTTGAGCTCGGCCTCCCGCAAAGAATGTGCCTCCCGCGCGGGAGACTAAAAACTCCCGCTTTGAAATACTTCTCCCACATTATCTCCCGCGACCATAAATTTGATTAAAATCGAAAAGTTGGACACCATTTTTGTTGTTTTTATCAGCTGGGTCATTAAAACGTTTGCGTGAATCAGCCGATTGTTACTCGGAATTCTCTCGGTTTTTACTAGAAACGCCGACAATGTAAGTTGTTTGCAATATCGAATGGATAACTACACGAATCAAAGTTGTGGAAAAAGAAAATTTGAAGGCGAGTATCGTTCAATTACTTGCTTAAATNATATTCACTTCTAGTGCACTTAAAACATGGGTACCGCATGTTAATACATTTTATTCATTGGTATTATTGTATAATATCACCTGTGACAGCCATTAACAGATCTATACTTTCCATACTATATAACATTAATTTATTTCAGCTTTACTAAGATACGCATGTTTCTTTATGCACGAATTTATTGGTTAGTAGAATTTGAGGACGTTACACAGTTTAACTATCTGAGAGTGGAGACTCTCACTCTCACTCTCACTCCGACCTGGGAGGATTTTGTCGGACGATTTTAAGAGTGACACCCTCTCAAAGTCCGACGAAACTCTCTGTCCGACCTGAGAGTATGAGCGTCGTAACACTTGGAGTGTACTGTATTTCCCATAGGGTCAAATGTTAAACTTTGTCCCCCAGTGACGGCCATTTTGGACTTCAGATCAGCACCAAAAACATAAATTTGGTAGAGGACCATCCAAGGAACATTTCTGCAAGAGATCATTTTTATTGACATTGTGGCTTCTGAGAAGAAGATCTTTGAAGGTATTTACCATAGGGTCCAATGTTAAACTTCATCCTGCTGTGGCGGTCATCTTGGATTGTGGATATGCACCAAAAACATAATTTTGGTAGAGGACCACCCAAGGATCCTTCACACCATAAAACAATTCCATTGGCTGTGTAGTTTCTGACAAGAAGATCTTTGAAAATTCAGCCAATCAAAACACATTATTGGCCCTGGCCGCCATGTTGAATTCCTGATCGAAACAAAAAACATACATTTTATAGAGGACCTCCTGATGCACATTCCTGCCAAGTTTGGTTCCATTTGGCTCAGTGGCTTCTGAGGAGAAGATTGAAATGTGAAAAGCTAACGACGGACGACGACGGACGCCAAGTGATGGCAATAGCTCACATGACCCTTTGGGTCAGGTGAGCTAAAAAGAACACCAATAATCGTCAACTACAGTACAGCTCAAGGCATAGTCTGATAAATGCCAGGTATGCCTCCAATACCTGGCATACCTGGCATGAAGTCATAAAACTGGACCTCTGTGGTTATCTAATATACAACTCATAAATTAATTATATTAAGATATTTTCTGATGAAGCCACAAGTAACATTTCCCTGTTCACCTGGGCAGGTAGAAAATACATGTACAGGAAATGATTATTAATTATTAGTGTTTAATAACACACTAGCATGTACAATGTAATACAATTGAATTGAGAAATTTAAATGAAATATTTCTTT
Organism: Gigantidas platifrons; assembly: GCA_002080005.1. NCBI lineage: Eukaryota > Metazoa > Mollusca > Bivalvia > Mytilida > Modiolidae > Gigantidas > Gigantidas platifrons. The sequence continues at coordinate 90,894 of MJUT01012947.1, read as the reverse complement.
ATGAAAAGAAGAGATCAGAATAAATAGGAAAATATTTGTAAAATTTAAATTATTTGTAGTAGAGAATAATTATTATTATTTTTTTTTGTCGTGAAATTGTAAGAGACATTGAACTGAAAATTTAAAACAGTGCATAAAGTTATAATTTTGTAGATTTTTCCTTCCATTTGCATCAATTTATGCAGAAAAAATATTTGCATTTAAAAAAATAATAAACAAAACAAAAATTAAATATGTGAGGCTCAGTTTAAAAAATAATTTAGTTATATTTTAACTTACATTAAATATAGTTTTGCTGTCAAAATTCAAACCTTACTGGATACATTTGAAAAATCAAAATATATTGATAATTGTGTAGTTACAGTCATGGAACATAATTATACCAGCCTTGATTTTTTACTATATATTTCATATAAACCCACATTTTTTTTCTCAAAAAATGACTTTAAAGCTATCTCTAGGCAGATTTTTATGAAATTTATTTCAAGACATGCAGAATTCTTTGAATTTTTATTTTTTTATCTGATAGTACTTTTTGTCTGCATGGTTTATGTTTTCTGGTGATTTAAACACAAATGTTGATTTTTTCCGATTTTATTTTAGTTATAAGTTAAATATATAGGAAATTTGACGTCAGAAAACAAAAAAATTGTCTTTAAATTATAAGAAAATAAAGGCAATCTGACGGAAAATCGTGCTAAAATAAACAAAAAATATCTAAATGTTTCTGCTTCTTCTGGTGCAAAAATGATCAAAATCTGTTTAGAAACATGACTTCACAATAATTTTTTTTTTTAAATGTGGATATATAGCATAAAATCGAGGGTGGCGAATAATTATGTTCCATGACTGTATGTTAATTGCATAATTTTCTATGACAAATAGGCTGTGTAATTACAGATTTTCATAGATAAGATATAAAGAATTAAAAAAAAATACCTGAAATAATTAGCTTTGAAAGAGGTGTTTTTAAAAGATATATTTTAAAGTGTAAAAAAAATCAAAATTTAAATATATGAGAAATTAAGAAGGAAAGGGGTTGGGATAATCTTTTATTTATTGTTTTCTAACTAGATATATTGTTCAATAAACAACTCTTTACATGTTTATGACACTCACTACAGCATTTACAGGAAACAATAAAAATTTAATTTTATATGGATTATAAATTTATGACAAAATATTCTTGCATAAAAAAGTTTTGAGTTTTTTACATGTTGAAAATGGCATTTTTTTAGGCAAAATTAAAAATTAAATTAATTTTTAGATCATGTTTATTGACAAAAGTTATCAAAATAGTTTCAACATACAAAACAATGTAAAAGTGCTATCAAAACAAATAAGATGTTGATTAAA
>MJUT01012947.1:49490-61032 GCA_002080005.1 Gigantidas platifrons | reverse complement strand
GGGGGGGGGGGTGGAAATAAAATTAATTACAGAATATTGATAGATCTGTGACTTATTACTGCAATGACATGAACATACCAAAAACATCACATCATTGCAGGGGGTTTTTATTTTCATTTCAGAATGTCTGACGAGTGGTATAGTGCGAGTGAGGGGGAGAGCGACGAGGAGACAAGTGAATTAAAAGAAGCTGGATCCAGGAGAGATTCAAGGCTGAGGAAGACCTTCCAAAAGGTAACCCCGCTCCGGCGGGTGGGGTACGACGGGTACAACCCGTGAGTAGTCTGGGTAGGGGCTTTGCTCCCAGCAGTCGGCCTACCCAGGAGATAGGTGGTTACATGGGCGGCCATTTTATGAGGTCCATGCAGTGGTACAACCCGCTCAAGGCGGCTGGGATAGGTAGAGGGATATCCTCGCCTGAGGTGTTGCGCCAGGTTACGGCCAACTATTCCCGTCTAGTACGGGAAGGGGAAATCATGGGGTCCCCTGTGGCTGATGTTAGGGTTGCGGTGGTGGCTGCCGAGGTCTCTCGTCCCGTACGAGAAGAGGCAGGGGAGTCGGAGGTGAGCGACTCCCAAAGTTCGGTAGTGCCTTCCCAGGATCCGGTGGCGTTCCAGAGGAGGTAAAGAAGCAGGGAAGCACGCCCTGTGGCCGCCTCTGGAGTGACCCGCATCTCCAGGCCTAGTGGAGATGTGGAGTTACCACCGGGGAGGAAAGACTTCCGGGACAGCATGTGTCCAGTGCCTGGCTGTGGTTTCTGGACCCGGAAGTTGAAGGATCATGCCTTCAAGGTCCATCTGTCCTCGTTTTTCCGTCTTCCCGTCCAGGTGACGGGTGGTGGAAAAACGAGTGTTCCGTCAGCTGGGTGAGGCACTGGAGGTGGTTTGACATTTGGTGTGTGGGCCATCCTCCGGTGTCAATGATCTCCTGAGTTTGATAAATGCCCGGATCAGGTTTCCTCGCCAGTTTACTATTCCTATGGAGTGTATACTGGCCATGAGAGAGGTGGACATCGCCATGGGATTGGAACTGGTTGTTTCCCCCCAGGTAAACCCTCTCAACAACCCAGCATGTCTACTCCATTGGAGGGCGTTGCTGACCACCCTCCAGTGGTTGGATAGGACTAGGCAGGAAGCCGTACGGGAATATAGTCCCGTCCTGTCGAGCCCTACGGGTGGACGTGTCCCTTCTCCAGACCCCATGGTTCAGTCTCTAGTGGCATGTGTCATAGAGGAGCCCGAGGACTGGGAGAGGGAATATGATGTCATTCCGGTGGCATCGGGTGTTGCTGTTGACCCTCAGCCATTCCGGCTGAGGGATTACATAACCGGCTAGCGGGTCGGTGTTCTGGCCAACTCCATCTGTGGTTTGCAGACCCTTGCCCGGCAGCATTTTGGCATGCGGAACCATGTGCTGGCCACAGATGAGGCCACCCGTATCGTTTCCGACGGGTATCTGATGTCCCTCCGTCGGGATGCGTGGATGGTAGCACTGGGAAATAGAAAATGCTAATATGCTCGTTTTTTTGCAAATATAACCGGTAAAATGCTAATAACTCAACATTGCCAGTTATATTAGCCTTTACAAGTTAAATTAGACAAATCCTGTTTATATCTGTCATGATCTTGTTATATTTGCACTTCTCTTATTAAATTAGCACATTTTTTTTTATATTAGCCTTCGTCGTCTTATATTTGGTAAATCTTTTTAAATTCTCGGTGTCTTTTTAAATTGTCACTATTTTATTAAATTGTCACTGTCTTTTTAAATTCTCACTGTCTTTTTAAATTGTCACTATTTTTTTAAATTGTCACTGTCTTTCTAAATTCTCGCTGTCTTTTTAAACTGTCACTATTTTTTTTAATTGTCACTGTCTTTTTAAATTCTCAATGTCTTAGTGACAACGGGAACCTTTGAACCGTAATGGAAGCGAAAGGTTGGCGGCGTAAAATCTGATTCAATCCACCATTTCTTTAGAAATGCCTGTACCAAGTCAGGACCATTGCGGTTTTCCAGTTTCTCGGTTGTTGACTGATTTTGTCTGTTTATTGATTTATGAGTTTTGAATTTCCCTTTGGAAGATTGCTCTGTGTTCGGTAATTTTGTTATTACCCTTAATTTTAAATTGTCACTATTTTTTTTTATTTCACTGCCTTTTTAAATTCTCGCTGTCTTTTTAAATAGTCACTATTTTTTTTTAAATTGTCACTGTCTTAAATTCTCGCTGTCTTTTTAAATTGTCACTATTTTTTTAAATTGTCACTGTCTTTTTAAATTGTCACTTTCTTTTTAAATTGTCGTTTTACCAGTTAAATCGGACGGTCATCTGAACCACCCGCTGAGTAGAGAGATTACGTAATACTGTAGTCAGTGACTCATTGAATATGATGATCTATAGTATTATATTATCGTGTATCTATATGTATTTATTTATTAATGTATTTATTATTATTATTTCTGTTACACTAGTCTGGCCCTTAATAAATTCAGTGTATTCAATACACATTAATCCATCAATTGTTGGGTATTTGGCGACAAGGTTATGTCGGTTTATATTTGATTGTCAGGTCGTATTTTAACTTAATGCGATGTTTAAGAAATATGACTTTACATATATTAAAATATTAGCAAAGTGTGATACACGTAGTGGTACAGAATACTAAAAAAATGAATTAAGTATATTAAATTATCGGTCTCTATTAAGCTTTTATGTCTTGTTTTATAGCACATGATTGCACAGCGCCAAAGTTATTGTGCTTTAAAAGTTCTGATTATTGTAATGAGACACCTTAATGAACAATAAATATTTTAGTTTATGATATAAAACAAATAATCATGTATCCCTATGTAAAACGCCGTAACGCGCCCTTGTCCGATACAACAGAAATATGCAGTTTACATGTAAACAATATTTTGTCAGTTAATTAGATTGATCAATAAATACAGGAAATTATTTTCAAAAAACATGTTTATATAATTCCCTTATAAATATAAGAACAATCTGTAATAGTATTATATTATTGTTTATTTATTTGTACCATTCTGGATGGTCATAACGTTAGCGTATTCAATACACAATAATCCATCAATCCTTGTGTATTTACCGGTTTTCATGAATTAAATGATGAGATGAATTTGTACTGCATGACAAGTACAAAACATGGTAGCACACAGGTAAATTCTTGTACATAGCAATAGCTGTATGGTTTTTTTTTCATTTTACAGACATTTCAAGAAAAGGTATATATAAAATAGTTTGTTTTGTGTTATTTATTTTTTTTACTATCCATAAGTTACTTTTATATATTTTCTGCTAAGATTTTATCATTTATTTCTTAATTAAACTTAACTATTATTGCTGTATTACTTTTATCAAGGACGTTTATAAGACTTTATATACGTCCTTGCTTTTATTAACAGCTGTTTTACTAACAAAACTATATCTTTTATAAGTTAATTGTTAAATTGTTTTCATTGCCTGTTGTCATGAAATGTTTTCAAATAATGCATTTTCAATAGTTGAATTTGACTGCTACTTACGCGGGAGAACTGTCCCAATACTGCCGTCTTTCATAAAAAAAAAGCAAATGTCAGTAAGATTGTATTTCCATATTTTTTCTCAATTTTTGTTCAGAGCAATAAAAACCAAAAACGAGATCGAATATTAAAATAAATTCTGAAAAGTTTAATTTGATTCCTGTTTGTACTAGAAAACGGTCCCTATCCTGTCGTCGCCAAATTAGTCTACCCATCCATCATTCTTCCCACCCAAAATGTGTTCAGATAATGTGTACAGGATCCCATCCATGTATTTACTGATTTGTAATCAATAAGTTGTGTTTCAATAATTTGGAAATTTATTTTAGATATGTTTGTGTTAATTCAACAAAGGAGGATTGATATTTATCGTAATTATCTATTTTTATTCACGAATATTATGAATTTGGTGGAGGAAAACAAATAATCTGATTCAGAGTTTTTGTCATATAACCTAATGTTAAATTCGTGTTGACCGAAAAACAAATTTCTGAAGGAAAAAAAACCATAACTCCCCCCCCCCCTTTTTCAAGTTAAATGGTCGGTCCCTAACAACATATCCAAATTTCAATACATTTGACTAAAGGTAACTTAAGTAATTGAACGGAAACCAAAACAGGATGGACGGAAAGACGGTCGAACAAGTTCCATGGGTACAACTTAATGCCCCCGTCACCTTACGGCGAGGCCATAAACAATTTATCTGTAAGCAAAATAAAATACGAGGTGCATTAGTACTTATGTGTTATATAGGGACGTTATCGTGCGTTGCAAGTATAGTTGTAGGAATTAGTCAGACCGGAAGTTAGAGAGTTGTCCTAGGAAAACGTGTTGAACTTTAGCGGTAGAATTGAGAAGAAGAACTAAGTGTTGTATTGTGGATTTATCGAATACAGTTGTGAAAGTATTGATTGGTGGTTACTGTACAAATATCATTATATATATAAATATATGTAAATAGTTATTATCGTGTTGTTCAGTATAATAGCAGTGGTGGCAGCGACGTACCTTCGCCAATGCTGAGAACGCCGTTTGTTTATTTGATTGCCGACTCCAGGGCCAATAATTTTGATGCCGAAAAACTTTATGCACAACCTGAAGACTTTAAGGTTAAATTTTGTGTAAAAAGAGGGGCTATAGTTGCGAGTTTACGCTCAGAAGTTTTGACGAAATTGGACACTGCTAAATTGTGTGCTACGTTCCCGATTATCATTAAAATTGCAGGTGGGATCAACGATTTCACAGAGTTTATTACAAACCAGCATGGCGAGAAAGAACTAAAGTATTCTGGAAAGACTGGGAAGGAAGTCTTTGAGGACTTGCTAGAATTTAAACAAGCAATAAAAAATAAATGCCCTTCCGCACTTGTGGGGTTTATCACAGTGGCACCACTAAGTTTTGAATCTATCAATATTATTGTAAGAGTTCAGGAGCTCTGAAATTCCCTACTCAAAGTGAGGAGACTCTTAATTTTTTCCAAACTAAGATAGATAGTGAAATTGATGCGTTGAACAGTTTCCTGAAATTCGAAAATTGTAATAAACAAGAAGGACATATTAAAGGTTGTATGACAGTATCATGGTATAATTATTTATGCCGACAAACAAAGCGCAAAAACAAGAGTGGTAAATTTCGAGTGGTGGTAAAATACGATTTCAGACAATTGTATGACGGTTTACACGCAACTTCTGATTTGAAGCATAAACGGTTTAATCAATTTATCGAGATAGTACGTGCTGAAATCAAATTTACCATAGCTGACAAACTAGAGAGAACATCTACTGACAAGGGTTGTACAGCACCAGAAGCTGAGAAGAACGAGATCACCAACCGCCGTAAAGTAGTGAAACGACACAATTCGTGACATTGTTATAGCGAAACAGAGACTTGGGATTTCAGACGCTATATTGTATCCTTAAAATAGATAAATCAGATTCATTATATATAATTTTGTCGGGTAAGGAAGTTTATATTTTATTCCGAGAGCAACTGGTGGTAGCTCTAGGAATCCCAATTATAATTACTTCATTTGACATAAAATCATACATAATTTACTGTCTGTTACTTATTGTGTTTACATTTTCCTTATATATATATTTTTCTCTCAGATAAGTATATATTTAGATGATGTCGGGGGATGAGTCGAATGGACCTGAGGCAGCCCCAGTTGCTGGTCTTAAACGACCAGTACTAATGCCAGACATTTATAATGGAGAAGACGAAGGACGAGATTGGTTGTTCCAGTTCGAAAGTTGTGCGGAATTGAATGGTTGGGACGATACAACTAAGTGCAAGTTTGTATTTGTACATTTAAAGGGGACAGCTGGGAAAGCCTTAGGAGACTTAGATCAAGATACAAGAACAGATTGGAAAAAACTCAAAGACGAGTTAACAAGTCGGTTTGATGCTACAACAAGACCTGACCTTTACAAGTCAGAATTCACGGAAGACGGAAAAAAGATTCTGAGACCTATCTTGAACTAGGCAACGCTATTCGTTCCCTGGCCCGCAAGGCACACCCCTCACTTACAAGCAAAGTCAGAGATGAACTTGCTAAGGATAAGTTTTTAAGGGCCTTAGATAAAACTGAGCTTGCTTTGAGAGTTAGACACACTAATCCAAAGAGTTCGGATGAATTAATAAGAATGACACTTGAGTGGGAACCTGTGGAACGGGATGTTAGAGGAAAAAATGAAAATTCTGAAAAATTAGTAGCAGCAGCTGCTAGGGATGATTATGGGGCGTGTGCCAGTGTCGCCCAGAAAAGTGACAAATCCGATCAATTAATAGACCTGATGACTGAGATGTTAAAAGAAATGAGAGAAGACCGTCAGTTTAGAAGCAAACCGAGACAGGACCAAAGAGGGAGGGGAACAGAAGACACAAGATACAGAGGAAATGGGGGTACAGAAGCAAGGGGTTGGACATGCAATAATGTTGGACATATCAGTAGGAACTGTCCACAAAAACCTGGCAAGAAATGCTATAATTGTAGGAAAACTGGGCATTTTAGTATGTCGTGCCCAGATTTCAGAAGAGGGGGAAACTAACAGGGGCTGATGTGGGGGGTCACACATCAGCCAGGAGAACTGACCCTCGTGAGGATACCACTACGAAAGAAGAGTCATTTGATTGCTCGGCCCTAGGATTGTCAATTACTTACATGTGTTCTGTTGAAGGTAATTTAGTAGAAATGCTTGTTGACACTGGGAGTGTATATACCTTTATTAGTGAAGAATTATGGACAACCGTTTCCACAGGAACTACGAAAACCCATGGACAGCGGTATGCAGCAGGTTACAGCAATACCTTGCCCATGAATTTGAAATTAGGAAAATGCAATCAGTCAATCGTGTCTGCAAACGGAGAACCCATCTCGATTTTGGGCACAGTTAATCTATGTATATATGTTGGCCGGGTGGTAAAAAGACAGACTATATTAGTAGCCAAGGATTTGGCACAAAGTTGTATTTTAGGTGTTGACTTCATAAGAGCCAACGAGCTCATAATAGATTTTAATTCAATGTTACTCAAGTCGAAGGAAGAAAATGTTCCCTTGAAAACAGAAAACAGGAATTTAACCTGCAGAGTAACTGTTGCACAGACTGTAGTGATTCCTGCAAGTCATGAGATGGTATTCGAGGGGCGTTTACAGGTCAAAGGCAGATCAAGGGACCTACAAAAATAAACCGGTTTAGTTGAACCGACAAAACTATCATTGAAGGGAAAGCCAGTTCTGCTTGTCCGAACTTTAGTAAGATCAGAAAACTTATTTGTTCCATTGAGGGTCGCTAACTTTGATAACGAGCCCTTCACGTTGTACAAGAACACAAATATTGGACTATTTCAGAGTATTTGCCAAAATAATAGAAAAGAGGGCACTGTTTGTGGCACAACGAGTTACAAAACATGGAATACAGAAGACTCAATTAAGGAGATGAACGTTGAGAATGATTCATTGTCAGAATCTCAAATTTCCAAATTTACTAATGTCATTGAGAAATATTCAGATATATTTTCAACAGGTCCATCTGATATGGGTAGGACATCGATTATAAAACACCAGATTGTGACAGATAGTCAGCCGATTAGACAAGGGTGTCGCCGGGTTCCATTGCATAAACAAAATGAAATCAAGACTCATGTGCAAGACATGCTCGATCACGGGGTAATACAACCTTCCTGTAGCCCTTGGGCAGCGCCTGTAGTACTTGTGCTAAAGAAGGACGGTAGCACTAGATTTTGCATCGACTACAGGAAGTTGAACATAGTGACCAAGAAAGACGCTTACCCCCTCCCACGAATTGATCAGACATTGGATGCTTTAGCCAACGCAAACCTATTCTCTTCGATTGATCTAATAAGTGGATATTGGCAAATTGAATTAGACCCCTCGGATAAAGAAAATAGTGCCTTCACAACAAGTTGTGGGCTTTATGAATTCAACGTCATGCCATTTGGGCTATGCGGTGCCCCAAATACTTTCCAGCGTCTGATGGAGACAGTCATAGCTGGGTTACAGTGGGAAATATGCTTTGTGTACTTGGATGATGTTATTATTTTAGTGACACATTTGAGGAGCATTTAATGAGGCTAGAGGGGGTCTTCACACGGATAAGGGAAGCTGGGTTGAAATTGAAACCAAACAAATGCCAGTTCCTAAAACCAAAGATCCATTGTTTGGGACATGTAATTTCACAACAAGGGGTGGAACCAGATGAAAGAAAGGTTAAGATTGTGAAGGACTGGCCAACTCCTATGTATTCTGTTGAGTTACAACAATTTCTTGGATTTGCGACATACTACAGAAGGTTCGTCAACAGGTTTGCATATATTGCAGCTCCATTTTACAAGCTAACACAAAAACAAGTTCCATATCGTTGGAACCAAGTTTGTGAGGATGCTTTCCTAACACTAAAGCATCACTTAACTAGTGCCCCAATTCTTGCCTTTCCAAGAACAGCCTGTCAGTTTTTAATCGATACAGATGCAAGTGAATATGCTATAGGAGCAGTCCTATCGCAAGTACAGGAGGATACAGAGAGAGTTGTAGTATATGCAAGTAGATCACTGACAAAAGCTGAAAGGAATTATTGTACGACCAGGTGGGAACTGCTGGCTCTAGTATTTTTCATTAAACAATTTCGGCATTACCTATATGGAAGCCAATTTGTGGCAAGAACTGATCACAAGGCTTTGCAGTGGTTGTTTTCCATTAAGGAACATGAGGGCCAAATAGCAAGGTGGATTACACAGTTGTCTGAGTTCGACTTTCAGATCAAACACAGAGAAGGGAAGAAACATCAGAATGCTGATGGGATGTCACGAATCCCTTGCCACCAGTGTGGGGACAATACTTGCTATGATGATGAGCTGAGTGTTGTATCTGGCATAACAGTCGGGGAGCATGCTGAATCAAGAGATAGAACCAAGATGTCGGACAGGCCAGTTGACAGGGGACAGCAGGTGGCAGCCCCCCAGTTAGCATGCCCTGTCAGACAAAAAAACATGGAAACAAAGTTTTGGAAATAAGCAGCCTCCAAAGGCAGGATCCAGTGCTTCAAGAAGTCATTGGTTGGGTAAAAAAGAAGGACAGATCATCCTTGAGATACATAGAGGAAATGAGTCCACAGGTCAAAGACATTTGGTCTAAATATGAACAATTAACCATAAAAGATGACACATTATATTTTTTATGGGCGAACAAGAATGGTGAGACTGTTCAGCCTAAGTTGATATTGCCAAAAGAGTTAGTCAGAGATGTGATGTATGAACTGCACGACTCGCCTACAGGAGGCCATTTGGGTATCGCTAAAACTTATTCAAAGGTGATGGATAGATTTTACTGGTTCGAAATGAGAAGGGACGTAGAGAATTATGTTAGAAATTGTCATATATGTGAATCGCGGAAAAATCCAGTGAAAACTCAAAGAGCGCCACTTCATCCTCATAGTTCTGGAGCACCATTTGAGAAAATTGCAGTTGACATCCTAGAAGTACCAATGTCTGACAAAGGAAACAAATACATAATAGTCATTGGTGATTATTTTACAAAGTGGGTGGAAGTGTTTCCGTTGAAGTCTCACACTGCAGTTGTTGTGGCTGAAATTTTAGTGGATCGATTCATCACACGTTTTGGAGCACCCTTCCAGATTCACAGTGACCAAGGGCCTGAATTCGAGTCTAAACTCGTGAGTGAAGTATGTAAACTACTTGGAGTTGATAAAACNCGTACAACCAGTTATCATCCACAATCTGATGGGCAAGTGGAACGTTTTAACCGGACACTTTTGTCGATGTTGAGCAAATACGTCCACGAAAACCAAAAGGACTGGGACCTTCACTTACAGAAGGTGGTAATGGCATATAGGACAAGTGAACATCAGACAACACAATATACGCCAGCATACCTACTGTTCGGTCGAGAGCTCAGACTTCCAGTTGATGTAATGTATAAGTTACCGGAAAATGAAGAAATACCTGATAAGTTTGTTGCAGACATGCGAGATCGATTCCATCGGATCTACGAAATGGTTAGAAAAAAATATAGGAGATACCCAGAAGACAATGTCCGACTACTATAACAGGAAGGTACAGGGTCATCCTTTTGAGGAGGGTGAAAGAGTGTGGTACTTTGACCCAAGGGTAAAGAAAGGGAGGTCAACAAAATTAAATAAGCCATGGAAGGGTCCTTTTGTCGTCAAAAAGAGGATTTCTGATCTGGTATATAGAATCCAGATGGAAGGGAGTCGTTATAGGAAGGTAGTACATTTCAACAAACTGAAAAAGTACAAATGCGACGATGAGATCTTGCGACGACCTCCAAGGACAACAGTCTTTCAACAGGACAAGATCAGTGAACCGAGAAATACTACTGTGAAACGTGCTCGGGGTACAGATGCTCAGGAGGACTACTTCCTTGATTATGACGATTCAGATCAGGGTGTTGATCAACTACACCGATGGAGACATCATGAAATGTTTCCTCTGTCTCCGCCTCCTACACCGGAAATTAGAAGAGACAATTTAGTTCAGGAGCAGAATGAACACCTGGATAATAACGTACAGCAATTAGTTATTGAGGAAGACGAGGAAAAGCAATAGACTACAGAAGGGGACTCAGACCAAGGAACTAGACGCTCTACACGGAACCGAAGATTACCAGTGCGCTTTAAGGACTTTGATCACGAGACTGAATAACTTTATTTTCTTGTGAATTATGTACTTTCTCAAACAGACTAACTTTTGTTTAAGGGGGGGAATAGTGTTATATAGGGACGTTATCGTGCGTTGCAAGTATAGTTGTATGAGTTAGTCAGACCGGAAGTTAGAGAGTTGTCGTAGGAAAACGTGTTGAACTTTGGCGGTAGAATTGAGAAGAAGAACTAAGTGTTGTATTGTGGATATATCGAATACAGTTGCGAAAGTATTGATTGATGGTTACTGTACAAATATCATTGTATATATAAATATATGTAAATAGTTATTATCGTGTTGTTCAGTATCATAACATATGCTCATGAAGATTCTGTGAAAGTTTGGTTGGATTCCATGCAGTGGTTTAGGAGGAGTAGCGGATTAGAGAAGTGGGGATGATGCGGACAGTGACGACAATGACAATGCAAGATGATTGAAGTAATCCCCATATGTCGCCCTGCTCTGTAGCAGACAACATAATAACATATAAGAAAGGAAACCCCGTTTTCGCCCATCCCCNCAAAAAAACAGGAAGGGCTAAAACCCCAAAAAACATAGGTAATCACCGATTACAAAGTTCGCCTCGTTCACTGCATTGACTATTACAACAGTACAGTTATAGAGACTAAGTCAATGAAGCATGAAATATATGTCACAGTGACTGAGTCATCTGCTTTTATGGGCGCTGCCATTTTTGTTTGGTGTGAAAATGCAAGAACCGATGACGGAGAAAATCCGGAAATAACGATTCCGAAATCTGAAGTCTGAACTTCGAAGTGTGAAGTCCGAAGTCTGAAGTCTGAAGATA
>MJUT01012947.1:28117-41158 GCA_002080005.1 Gigantidas platifrons | reverse complement strand
ATTTTTCAGCCAAACCGATTTAACAAGGACTGGGATCATCAGTAATAGTTATATTGAAATGTTTGAAGCGTAAATAGTTAATTTTTATGTTCAACTGCAATATATTTTTTCGCTCCGTTGAAGCTCCGCCGAGACACAAGTTTTTCACAGGAGCTACATTATTGCAGCTATGCGGCGACGGCTCCATAAAGCAATGGGAAAGATATGTGCTTCAGGCGTCAGGTTTGTTTCGACGTAGTGGCTTATGTCCTTTATAAGAGGAATTATGAATTGTGCAATTTAAAACACCCCTCATCATACTCGGCTTCACCAAATTTTGTTTAAAATACTCTTCCATCTTTCCCTAGGTGGGGATTTGTAGAGGCCTTGCAAGTGGAATAGCCTATGACCTGTATTCGCCTAAACCAGGCCCTGACAAACATTGTTTCAGAAGTAGAGGGCGCATTACATTTGTGTGTATTCTAATTGATTCTAGTAAAATACATCATAACTTGGATTTTTATAACTGAATCTAGAGGGAACCTCCACAATTCCGACTTTTCTGCTACCGTATGGCCGGTTATTTTCGCGGATGTAAAATTTGTCAATTTTGAGTCGAAAGGTATACGAAAAATGTTGGCGTTTTCAAACTTAAGTGATGCAAAAACAAATTTTGGCGGACGCTAAATGATGCACTGAACCTTAAATTTCTGTCACAAATACAAATATTTATTAAAAAATATTTATTATAAAAATGTTGACGAAATGCAAGTTAAAATATTCAAGTCATGACCACAACATTTAGAAGTCCCAGAGTGTATTAAAATGTCTTTTGAAGGACTAAAACTGGCTTACAAAACTTATTATGGACTTTCTCATATTGAAACTTTTCTTCCAAAGATAATGTGTCACAAAAAAATGTTATTTTATTTGATCTATTCAGAGCTCTAAAAATAGACAGATAATCATCCATAAACCATATTTCCCTATTATAAAGAAGAACTGGTCTGACTAAAATGTCAAAAAGTTTACATGAAAGAGTTATCCTATCGGAATACATTTTCGATATAACATGATGAATATAGCTGAAAAATTGCTCGCTGGACATCAATCAATCAATCAATCAATCAATCAATCAATCAATCAATCAATCAATCAATCAATCAATCAATCAATCAATCAATCTATTGGAATACTTTGAAAATTAGCGAACCGACTTCTGAGAGCAAAATAGGTGAATTTTAATGTAATCTGCTTCTGAGCTATAGATGTTCCCACGAGCACGGCTACTGCTTAAGATTATTTATTGTATAGTCTGTATACCATTGTACTTAGAAAGGATTATCAGAAATACAATATATAAGATAAGATTGTATTGTCCAAGAGGAGGCGCGACGCTTTGCACACGACACGCACATAGCTATGTTATTTTCGATAACCGGAATTTACGATTCAGTTTCTCGTCAATAAATTACTTGCATTTATCCAGCTGTCTAATTTTTTTCCCAATATGGGATTTCTTGAACTTTTAATCAGATCGAAATACTTGTATACAAGTATTGTCAACAATATTTGTATAAAAAAAATGTACAAGTATTGTTATTTTCCCCCCAAAAAAGTTGAACTCTACGATTATGATTCTTTTTTTTCTCTTCTGAAATGGAGTTTTAAAGAAATTGTGTTTTTATTTAAAAAATCATAATTAATTGTCCAAATACATATTTGACATTTTTTTATATAAAAAAACCGATTATAGTTTAGTTATTGCACAATAAACAAACGTCTTTGCAATACACATCTACAAAATTTATCATTAAAGGTCATTCTTATAAAAATCACATGCAGTTCTCTGGTAAAATACAAGTAACAATGCTTGGACAATACTTACATTTTGTAGTGACAATAACCAATTACTGATTATACAGGAAGAACACCTACTGTGTTGAGATGTCATTCAATGAAAATAACAACCTGGTTACATAATAAGATAAGAATTAGATAAGAAATTAAAATTTATGGAAGTCATGTATGTTTTTAATGAAAATCAATTAACACATTAAGTTACATTTCATTTATTTAGCCTAACTTGGGTCAGTTATCAATTAAAAAAACAAACATAGTTTTTAAAAAATCTGTCTAATAATTATTTACCTAAATAAGATATTGTGATTGTTATTTCTTAATAAATTGTATTAAAAATCATTTTAATATATGAATTAACCCTCTTTCTGTTTACATACATTTTTTGTATCTATTTTCGAGAGGAACATTTTCCTTAATTTAACTTAATCTTATGTCAACAGAAAGTTACATGTGTTGACCCTACATATTCTCTTATTATCCACAATAAATTCAGGGAAAAGAGATGAAATAAAAAAAAAATTATTGAAAATAAATAAGTACTCAGAAAGGGGGTGGTAATTCCGTGACGAGCATCATATTACACAATTATTAAAGCAATTATTACTCTTTGATCTTTCGGTATGGTGGTATACAATTCAATGTTAAATATTTATCAAATATTAAAATTTTAAAGGATAAAACATTTTTTTCCAAATTCTCCAATTATTTAAAAAAAATTTTGTAAATAAAAAATCGAAAGGTCTCAACATATTCAATGACGGCTCATTGAAATATCATACTGAGTTATCGTTCTTGCACGGGACAGTAAAAATACGAATATACCAGGCAAATATCATAAATTCTGCTTTGTTTTCATAAAAAAAACCAAAACAATTTACAAAGGAAATAAATCTATAAATTTTATTCCTTAATTTCATTGTTTTTTGGTGTTTTGGGGTAGTTTTGGGTGTTTTTGGGTAATTATATGGACCGATTTAAAAGTAATTTTTAGTTCACCTGACCCAAAGGGACAAGTGAGCTATTGCCATCATTTGGCGTCCGTCGTCGTCGTCCGTCGTTAGCTTTTCACATTTCAATCTCCTCCTCAGAATTCACTGAGCCAAATAGAACCAAACTTGGTAGGAATGTGCATCAGGAAGTCCTCTATAAAAGGTATGTTTTTTGTTTCGATCAGGAATTCAACGTGGCGGCCAGGGCCAATAATGTGTTTTGATTGGCTGAATTTTCAAAGATCTTCTTGTCAGAAACTACACAGCCAATAGGAATTGTTTTATGATGTGAAGGATCCTTGGGTGGTCCTCTACCAAATGTATGTTTTCGGTGCAGATCCAAAATCCAAGATGGCCGCCACAGCAGAATGAAGTTTAACATTGGACCCTATGGTAAATACCTTCAAAGATCTTCTTCTCAGAAGCCACAATGTCAGTAAAAATGATCTCTTGCAGAAATGTTCCTTGGATGGTCCTCTACCAAATTTCTGTTTTTGGCGCTGATGCTGAATCCAAGATGGCCGCCACCGCTGGACAAAGTTTAACATTGGACCCTATGGAAATATGTATAAAGATCTTCTCAGACACCATGGAGTCATTGAAAATGATCCTATGCAGAAATGTTCCTTGGATGGTCTTCTGTAAAGTTTTTTTTTCTTTTTGCTGATCTGAAATCCAAGATGGCCACCACTCCAGGACATAGTTTAACATTGAACCCTATGGGAAATATGCATAAAGATCTTCTTCTCAGAAACCATGACGTCATTGAAAATGATCTTTTGCAGAAATGTTCTTGGATGGTCCTCTACAAACTTTAAGGTTTTTCTTTGCCAATCCAAAATGGCCGCCACTGCAGGACATAGTTCAACATTGGACCCTGCATGACATAGTTTAACACAGGAATCTATGGGAAATATGTATTAAAATATAGTTCTTTAAAATCACTGAACTGATTGAATGAGAACTCTTTGTGAATCATTGTATTCTTCTTACCAAGTTTGCACGTACATGTTGTATTAGCCGTCAAAAGTAATATATGTTACCGTTATATATATTACAAGAACGATAACTCCACATCGAAAATTTTGTTGTCGGTAGGTCCTGTAGGTGCACAGTTATGCCTAAAATTCATTGCTTTGGATGTTTCTTTGTTCTTATAGAGAAATAAAACCAGCAGATCTGTGATAAAGAAACATTTATGTTTATGATTGCGTAGAAAGAAACATGGCGACCGATGTTTTCGTTGTCAACTGGCGATGATTTTGCAGACCAGTGGATGTAAAATCGCGTTTTCTGGTCATATGTAACATTAACTGACGGCTCATCAATTGCTGTTTGGTTGATCGTTAATCCGTAGTCGTTGTAAAGATTATAATACACGTAGTGTAGAACGGATCTTAAGTCTGAACAAAGAAAACACTTTGTTTACATTCTCAAATCGTAACATTATTTTAACTTTTTTTATCCGTCCACTTACTCTTTTCACAAAATCAGACTTGGCACAAATTTAGTTCCGTTGTCCTATAATTATTAGCTACCATAATTATTAGCTACTTTTTGACGTTCGGAACGAGATTTTCGTAAACCACAAAGGTGTTCCAAATGGTAGCCATGAAAATTAGCTACCTTAAAAATACATTATAAATACTATTCCAGTTATTCCCCTTTTACCATGTTTTGATAGATTCTTGGTAATTAGTATTTTTGAACGAAAAAAAGGAGGGGGGTGGATGTAGGCGAGGAAATCTATTTAATTAGATAGATTTATCCCAGAAATGGATTAATATAAAAATTTATATGGCGTAAAAGGATAAAGGAAAAGACTAGTTGACTCGTACAAATGTAGTCAGCATAATTCCTTCATTGCATGGGATAGCAGTCATGAAGTTTTCCATTAATTAAGCTACCTTGCATCTGTTCAATGCATGACACAGGTTTCAAAGTGTTATCCATGAAAATAAACTACCTTGCACCATTCAAACATAAGCATAAGCATCAGACGCTTGCCCTTGAAAATTAGCTACCTACCATTCCTTCGTTGAATGGGATAGGAGTCCGATGACGTTTTCCATGATAATAAGCTACCTTACATCTGTTCAATGTATGACACAGGTTTCAAAGTGCTATCCATGAAAATAAACTACCTTGCACCATCCAAACATAAGCATAGGCATCAGGAGCTTGCCCTTGACAATTAGCTACCTCGTATTACGTCGTTGCATGGTCCATGAAAATTAGCTACCTGACCTTTCTCCATTGCATGGGATAGGAGTCATGACTTTTTCCATAAAAATAAGCTACCTTACATATGTGCAATGCATGACACAGGTTTCAAAGTGTTATCCATGAAAATAAACTGCCTTGCACCATTCAAACATAAGCATAAGCATCAGAAGTTTGCCCATGAAAATTAGCTACCTCCCATTCCTTCGTTGAATGGGATAGGAGTCATGACGTTTTCCATGAAAATAAGCTACCTTACATCTGTTCAATATATGACACAGGTTCAAAGTGTTATCCATGAAAATAAACTACCTTGCACAATTCAAACATAAGCATAACCATCAGAAATTTGCCCATGAAAATTAGCTACCTCCCATTCCTTCGTTGGATCATGGCGTTTTCCATGAAAATAAGCTACCTTACATCTGTTCAATGTATGACACAGGTTCAAAGTGTTATCCATGAAAATAAACTACCTTGCACCATTCAAACATAAGCATAAGCATCAGAAGCTTGCCCATGAAAATTAGCTACCTCTCATTCCGTCGTTGAATGGGATAGGAGTCATGACGTTTTCCATGAAAATAAGCTACCGTACATCTGTTCAATGTATGACACAGGTGTCAAAGTGTTATCCATGAAAATAAACTATCTTGCACCATTCAATCATAAGCATAGCCAGCAGGAGCTTGCCCATGAAAATTAGCTACCTCGCATTACGTCGAACGTTGCATGGTCCATGAAAATGAGCTATCTGACCTTTCTTCATTGCATGGAATAGGAGTCATGACGTATTTCATAAAAATAACCTACCTTACATCCGTTCAATGTATTACACAGGTTTCAAAGTGTTATCAATGAAAATAAACTACCTGCACCATTCAAGCATAATCATAGACATCAGAAGTTTGCCCATGAAAATTAGCTACCTCGCATTCCTTCATTCCATTTCTTTGACAATATCTATGACTTTTTTATTTTCCAAATCCTGATTTTATTTGTGCATTTATTATGATAATAGGGGCAAGGATTACTGTAGTAGAACAAGTCAAACATCTCCGAAATTGGACTTACAACATTATAATTTTGAAATTATAGAATTTGACAGTCGTGCTCTAGTTCATAGTAGGATACTAATGGTAATACTTCTGGGTTTTTTGTAATTCTTTCTATGGACCAAAGGAACGTATATAAAATGGAAGGGAGATTTAATTGAAATTATTAGAACTGAATGAAGGATCTTTCTAAGTTAGGGAGATGTGGACATAAAACTGTGATCACTCATAATACATTAAAGAGATGTCTAATTAAAATAAAGATATCTAAGTTGAATTGTCGAGCTCTTAAATCCTTTTAGGAATCAGAATCAATTAGAATCTAAAATTCAGCTCAAACATTGAGCACATCACGTAACTGACTGTAATCTACTGCTTAACACCACCCCCCCAACCCATATGTCTAGCGATATTTTATTTTTAGCTCCCCTTACGCCTGTGATCATCCGACATCAATGTGGTTAATGAAAATGTATAAAAATAATAACAACTCAAATAAAATCAAATGTTTATTATTTTTAAATTTGTTTTTTTCTTGTATCCTATTGATAAAAATTGTTACAAATATTATGAAAAGATTTACAAATAACATGGTCACTTCAAAGAAAATAAAATAAAAATAAAATAAAACTGACAGAATCATTGAAAGGAAATAAAGTTGAGATAAATTATACGAGACTTTGGATATAAAAAAAGGGCTACGCAGATCGAAGCATGTCGGCAAGGGAAATTTGAAAAAGCCTATATCAAAACAAAAACAAGTGTCGACACGGTAAATTGCTGGAAACAGTAATTAACTGGACCCACTGTATTTTGGGCACGGGCATTGATTTTGTCTTGTTTTACTATTTCAGTCAGTTGTCAGTAAAAATGCCTTCCAAATATACGAAATTTCTAAATTCTCTGAATTTGTGTCACTTTTAGAAATAGAATGGCATTTTATATGGCCCATCAAGAATCCATCATTTACATAAAAACTGCATTAATATTGGATGAACAACATAAAAGCAAAAAAATTGCCATTTGACACTTGTTTGTCCCTTTCAGTTGACTTCATGTCTGAAACCACAAGAGGTAGAGAGGATATCCCTCGATAATGTGGATTTAATTCTACTCTAAATGATCTTTTTTATACATATAGATTTACACAAACAGTGGCACACCCATTTTTTCTATCCCCAAATATTCCTATACACCGAGTCCGACATCTATACAATCTGTAAACTGTTGCTAAGCATGAACGAAATGGACCAATTCCTTTTTAAAGGTTCCCCACTGAATTTTTATTGTTTGAGAGATGTGACAGAATCAAAAATCCTATATATATGAGTTAAATTGGAAATTTATAAAATATTGTTTTTAACAAAATCTATACTTTATTGAACATAAACTGTATAAGTGACCTGGTGAGTTATTCAGGCTCAGGTAAAATGACCCGCTAATTCAGAAAGAAATCATGGAAGGCAGAATGTGTTTTGAGTTTTAACATGGATTGTTGGATAAAATTTAATAATATCCGCTAACCCATGTTAAAACTCAAAACACATTTATGCTTCCAAGATTTATTTCGATTCTGATATGTCTAAGATTACAAATACGGTAGTATACTTTGATCGGAAGACGGTAATTTATATTTACGTTTGCGGAAAGTGTCACACATCTTTTATGCTGCCAATGGAAAAGTCAGTCACATTGACCGGCGCATGTGTGAACGAGATTATACCATCGATAAATCACTCGTTTGTCTACAAAGAGAAAGAAGGACGCCATAGTAGAATTTGTGTCATCACCCTGGAATTCAACAAAGCTTTTGAGCAGACGTTGTCGAAGGGAACGTGAGCTATTGCCATCATTTGATCCGTCGTCCGTCTGTAAGCTTTTCACATTTTAATCTTCTGCTCTGAAATCCCTTAGCCCAATGAACTGAAGCTTAGTAGGAAGCATCTATGTAAGGTTCTCTATAAAGATTGTTCATTTCGTCCTGATCCATTAACAAATACGGCCACCATAGGCAATTCTTATTGCTGATTAGTTGATTTCTAAAAATATCTTCACCTCTGAAACCGAGTAGCCATAGGCAGTTATTGTTTCTGCTTGGTCAATTTTTAAAAATCTCTGAAACCGCTAGGCCAAATGAATTGAAACTTGGTAAGCAGCATATATGAAAGGTCCTCTATAACGATTGTTCATTTCGGCTCAATTCGTAGCAAACATGGCTGCCACAGGCAGTTCTTGATGCTGATTGGTTGATTCCTAAAACATTATTCGACTCTGAAACCGCTTGACCAAATGAACCTAACCGGGTAGGAATCATCTATGGAAGGCCCTCTATAAATATTGCTCATTTTGGATCCGTTAACAAATATGGCCAGCACAGGCAATTCGTGTTGCTGATTGGTCTATTCATAAAAAAAATCTTCTCCTCTGAAACCGCTTGGCCAAATGAACCGAAACTAGAGAGGTAACAGCTATGGAAGGACCTATCAAGCTTGCTCATTTCGTCCCGATCCGTTAACAAACATGTCCACCACAGGCAATTCTTGTTGCTGATTGGTTGATTTCTAAAAAATAATCTAAACCTACTGAGCCTCTAGTCTATATATTGTATTGTATTATATGTATGCTAATGTTCCATCATACCAGTCTGAGTTTTTCAATAAAATCTTTAAGAAATAACTTGTGTTAAGATACTTTGCGTGTGTGATAATATCATGTATGGCTGTTATTTAATTTTTAAATTGACTAGTATGTGTGATAAAAGTATCTGTACTTACAAAACATACCAGCATGATGCCAAATATTTATTTGAGCTATATTCAATGACATTACAGACATTTTCATATGTTGTACCAGCGTCTGGCAATCTACTTTCTAAAGGCTGAGTACATCATCCAAGTGATACACAGTGCAGTGAAAGATAAATGAGGTGTAGACAGCTCTTTAAACCTCTCTCCCATCAATACAAACGCAAACCTCTAAACATTTATTGATAAAGAATAGAGATACATGTACATAAGAAATTAGGATGCAGGCGCCCTAAAGTACTACTGTTATCCCAAGATGTATAAATTTGTAGGCCCTTCTGGAGTTATATCCTCAAAACAGAAAAAAAACCGAAATAATATTACATATTAATCTGTTATCAAAAACAAACAAATACAAAACAAACCAATCGTAAAAAAAAAATATCAAAAAGAAAGAAAAAAAACCCTACATGAATGCACCTTTCATCAATCTAACACACATAATTTACATAAGAGATACAGGTAACTAATTTACCTGGAAATTTTACATACATTTTGTATCTATCATATTCAACAATGAGTGTATCTTGTTTTCAAAGAAAACATTCTGATAGCTACATTGCTAAAAAGAGGTAATAAAAACGTAGATATCAAATATAGTGCACATGAACGTTTCTGGAATAACCTTCATAAGGTAGCTCAAAATCAAAAGATTGGAAAGACAAATAATTTAAAAGATTTGAGAGCTCAAGATCTGTGGGTCATGATGTTATGTAGGAATTTCTTTACACCTGGTAGAGATATTGGGAGTGTTGTTTTTATGGTGTGGGTTTTGGTGCAGTCGGGGATGTTGTCTTGTGATTCCACGGAGAATACGGACTGAGACTGTTGGGGATGTTTGATTTTTGCTTTGTGTCAGCTGTGATTTGTTCATCGCTCATCATTGGTGTGACACCTGTTTTGTCTGTACATAAGGATTTTATATATAACAGCTTCTTTCATCACATTTTGCTTAAAATTTTGACCAATATATAGTTTTTCTGGTACCTGATTCATGTCGAACGACGCCGAGAAAAACAATATAAGCGCGGACGTCTACAACGCTTAGAACGATGTCTGTTTCTGCTCTTTTTAGACAATTTGGCAGTTGTTTTTTTTTAACTATAGGACATTGCAGAATAAACACAATATACGTACATTGTCGGGAAATATAAAAACTGTACGTAACAGCTTTATTGAGTGAGTGAACGATTGTTGTTTAACGCCAACTCAGCAATTTTATAGCTATATCATGGCGAGACCAAGTTAATTTGTAATGAGATGATGCTGATGTTCGCTTTTTTCTAGACCAACACGCTTAGTTTTTTTTAGTGTTAGCTAACGGAAGCAACAGTCCGCGGATATACATGACGCTCCACTCAGATACATTATCCTGATTCCGAGCCAACCAGTCTTTGCTCTTTCTCCTTAATTCTGCGTGCTTTGCATTATAAGCAACAAATACCAGTTGATAATCTTTGACCCGATCGGGACTCGAATCCACGATCTACCGCACTCGAGGCGAGCATGCTAATGATTACACTACCGATGAGAGTCTGGTGAGCATTTCTGGTCTGTTTCTCAGCGAATCCATATATTGTCTACATAAATGACAATAAATAACGTAACAATACAAAATACATTGTGCAACGCACGGTCAACTTTTCGCGCTTTCACAGTCCTTCAGAAGAGACATAAAAAGCGACTTTTTGAGTATATGTATATAAACAAATTTATATTTTGCCATCTTCCACATTCTGTTGAAAATTTATGATTTAGGGTTACATTTTTACAAAATCCAAATAAGAAATTGTCATCAAGAGTGTGCAAATAGTTTTAGTTTCGAATTGAAATTAATCTAATAGCTACCAGTTCTTTAATATTGTAATAAATAAAGTTCTCAACTTTCATTATTAAAAAAAATGCCACATAATTTTATGTATTTCTTGAATTCAGAAGATAGTGTCAATAATTAAGTAAATGAGTTAATTTCTTTATTTCAAGAGGGTAACACGGTTAGCAATAATAAAAGTGTGATTAATAATTAATATATACAATAAGTATATATACTACAATTAAAATACGTTTTATCACGAAATTTGAATTCGGACTTGGAACAAATGAATTTCCATTATCAGATATGATCTTATTAAGTTACAGAATATTATATGCATAGTTTGAACATCAAATAAATATTAAATTCTACCATAAATAGTCCACCAATCTATTTTTTAATAGCTGTAAAAATGATACATGGCGATGGTAAATTGAAAAAATATAGTTTGTAACTTAATCACATGCTATACAGCCATATAGATAAGAATGTTGTTTTTCAACTATGAACACCACTAATATCTATTGTTTATTTTATTTTATATTGTGTAGATCTATATGTCTTTCCTTGTCAATCAGTAACTCTTTTCCTGTTTATGTACATGCAGTTTTTCATTTTGTCCCTCCATGGGAAATACACAATTTGTATTTTGGTAAACATAATAAGGGAGACAAATCCTATAAGTTTATGCCACAAGTAGCTAATTTTCATAGGTAGCTAATTTTTATAGCTCCGCCGTATGAAAATTAGCTACCGGAAGTTGGAGGTAGCTAATTTTCATGGGTAGCTAAAAATTTTACGACACCGTTTCACACTTACACCAGGAAATGTGTTTTTGCAAAGAATATGGAAAAATGCAAGTTAGGGAATGACCATTTAATTTTTATGGGGAGGCAAGGAAGGAATTTGAAATAAAAATCCAGGCTTCAAATTTTGGTGAAATAAAAAGGCTGGATCAAAAACTGGCCAGAAATATAAGGCAGGATCGGACTTGGGGGAAACAATTTTGTGCGAATTTGAAGAAAAAATTGCGCACAAAAGTGCGCGAAAAAAAAATTCAGGTCCAAAAATTCTGCGAAAAAAAAAATTCAGGATCCAAGATCCCTTCCTTGCCCCTCCATAAAAATCAATTGGTTGCTCCCTTATAGACTTCAAGGAAATGTAAACTACTGTTGCAGAAGCATAGTTAAAGGTTGAAATAAGCGAAATTCATTACTTGTAGAGCTAGTCCTGAAATTCATGACTTACCATGTGTTCTTTTTTTGTATGGATTTTTTTTTTTGCTACACGTGTAGCAAAAAGAACAACACAAATCCAAATTAAAAATGAGCTACACGGTAAGTCATGAAATTCAGGACTATTGTAGAGCATCATATGTAGCTGTATTTTGGGAAAAACTACTGATGTTTTAAAAGAAGAAATTGTTTGTGAATAAAATCCCCTTTAAGAATTATGGTTGATGACCCCAACCGCTAACAAACATGGCCACTACTGTTACTAAAAATAGAAAATTTGAAATATTTTTCTAGATTCCTTGTCAAATTAAATACTAACCTGCAGCCACGATACAGGCTCACTCAGGTGGGCCTCTAGTTATTTTCCCACATACTTGTTAAATGTGTATTGTGACATTTATACTTGAAATATTTTATTATATAATTGTTATTATATATTTGTATACAAGTATTGCGATCATAAAGTTCAAGTGATGCGAAATCGCATAATCACTATTAAAAAGGCTAAATTATGCGGATTCTATGAATTCAAGTTGTCACATGATATATTTGATACAACACAAATCACGAAAAATTGGAGGATTTTTCAAGGTCAATTGTGGCGTAATGAATGGAGACTTAAGGAGACTTAAGAAAATATAGGAAGCACTATGATTGATCTATGTCATACTAAAAAATATAGGAAATGTCTCCACCAGATTTTACAAATTTTCATTTTTAATGTTGATCGGTTGAGGGCGCTATGAGTGAAGAAAGATGGCGACAAAATGTTCCTCTCGAAAATTGCAGATAATCACATTTAACATTCAACTGAAACATCCTTATGTAAATTCCAATGTTGATTGAAATCATCGGAGTGTGGTATTCCCGATGCAAAATTAGGTCCTGCAATAATATTTTAATACACATTTTCATATATCACCTGTTGAACATTGTTTCACTGGGAAATTATTTGTTTTAACGGTCTCTGAGGTCGACATTCATGTCTAAAAATAAAATCGTACTCAATTTGAGTAATAAAAAGAAAGCATATAAATAAAATTTGCTTTTCCGAAAGCCATTTACTAATACATGAATCCT
>MJUT01012939.1:150926-162839 GCA_002080005.1 Gigantidas platifrons | reverse complement strand
CCAAAGGGTCTAAACAGGAGTGAGCAAGTAAACCAAAGGGTCTAATCAGGAGGGAGCAAGAAAATCAAAGGGTCTAAACAGGAGGGAGCAAGAAAACCAAAGGGTCTAAACAGGAGGGAGCAAGTAAACCAAAGGGTATAAACAGGAGGGAGCAAGTAAACCAAAGGGTCTAAACAGGAGGGAGCAAGTAAACAAAGGGCCTAAAACAGGAGGGAGCAAGAAAAGCAAAGGGTCTAAACAGGAGGGAGCAAGTAAACCAAAGGGTCTAAACAGGAGGGAGCAAGTAAACCAAAGGGTCTAAACAGGAGGGAGCAAGTAAACCAAAGGGCCTAAACAGGAGGGAGCAAGTAAACCAAAGGGTCTAAACAGTATTGCCAAAATCAGTTATGGTCACCTATGGCTGAGGGAGGAGAACCTTAGTTTTAATAAAAATTACCAAGTGTGGATTGGGGGAGGGTTGAATCACATTAACCGATTTAACTGCGCCACATTTCAGTTGCTGTTCCATATTAGGACATGGATTTACAACGGCATATGTCGTGGTCTTTATTTAAGTGTTAAGTAAGTGAAGAAGAGAGGTGACACGCAGTCATGTTAAGGTTGTCCATCAATTGAAAACCCATAAAAAAACCGTGTTTTTACGTTTTTGGTTCAATACACGCGAAAATGCAATTATTTTACTCATTTAAGCCATAAACCAATAAAATTATATGTGATCTACTCAAAAAGAAAAAAAAATCAATCACAGAGGTCACGTGATCACATTAAAGAGAAGGTAGCATCGTGACCACTAAAACCGAACAGAACAACGGCATAACGATGTTCAATACAAGTAATAAAGGAACCGGCGGATTGAAGATGTCCTATTCTACAAGAGAAATGCGCGGCAAAGTGTTAAATTTCATTTAATTAAATGTACGAATCGATTGAAAGGCCAAATATGCAAGACCCCCCCCCCCTTTCCGAGTTCTGTGGGATTTTTCTTGCTACGTTCAATCCCTATATTCTTTGCGATATGAAAATATCGTATTTAATAATAGAGTCTGTTGACTGTTAAAATTGTTCCAAGATCAGTCTTCGGGATGCCGTTGTTCTATTGCATTTTTTAGAATTTAATAAATAAATGCTAAAAACCGATAATTTTAAAACACTTTAAGGACGTAAGGTTTTTGTAATATCGATTGCGGACGTGTAAATATTCCGGATAAGTTACGTTACAGTAAACGTCAAGTAATTTTCATTTAATAATCAGCGTAGTAACAATTTTCCTTCAATGCATGTTTTACAGATGTGCTTTAAAAGCTTTAAAAGCTTCCTTCTTCACAAATTAATTTGTATTGTTTATCTGCTGAAATATCTAAACAACAACGTTACCGTAGCATTTTACATGTGTAGACCCTCTCTACTGCTTTTTGGATAATAACAATAGAAGCAGGACCGTCCTACATGTAACAGCATCACGGGTCCCTGGGAAAAGCAGTGCACTGGGGCCCATACCTTCACAACCACTCATAGGAATAAAACTGTAAATGTATATAAAATTAAGCATATATAATATTGTATTGGTATTTCCAACAAAGTCAGTGTAGAAAAACATACAATACACAACATACATAGATAAGCATGGGGCCCTTATGCTCGTGGGCCCCCGGGAAACTCCCCGCGTGCCCATGCGTTAAGACGGCACTGAATACACACCTCCCCTACATCCCTCCAATGTTAATGTTAAAGATCTACAGACCATGCTGGACGCAATGTGATGATAATACCTTACACACACCCGGTATCCCGATTCGTCGTCCACGGAGGGGTCCGTCATCCACGGAGCAATTGGCAGTGTGAGATACATTGATGTTGAAATTGATTGCAAAAAAAAAATAGGGAAAATGACTATCATTTTTATAAAATCAACTCCTGATAACTAAAACTCGTTACTTTTCAGTAAATTTTCAAGCTCAAGGATTGATATTTTCAATAATTGTCTATCAATTTGAAGTTAGCTTGCACCCACGTGAAGCTTATACATCGTATATTTCTACAGTTAACTTGATAATACAGGATTCACCCTCTAAATATTCATAAAATCAGACTTAACATATACACCTCAACAGTTGTTTACTGCCGATTTCTCCATGGATGACGGACCCCTCCATGGACGACGGACCGGGATACCCGGTGTGCTACATGACCCTTTGGCTCTGGTCATGGTGAGGTAAGCGTCGAACATGTGCGTTTTGCATAAATATGTACTATATATGCATGCGTTACAAAATAGTCACAAAACTTGATAACATAAAATAGTTAAAGCATTTTGGTTTTGCCGTTTCTAAGAAAAAGATTAAATATTAATCTGAAAAGTTATGGATAACAGACGACGGACACTAAATGATAATTCTTCACTTGGCCGTTTGGCCAGTTGAGCTTACAAACATGCTGGTAAACATCATAAAAATATTGAAAAACCACAAGAAATAAGGTTTGGTAAATAAGAAAGAGTAATGAAGTGAGTGATTGTTGTTTAACGCCAAACGAGCAATATGAAGAACTTGACATTTCCAAGAACTCTTGTAAACCTTACAAAAATACCAATTTTGACAAGAAGACATTTTGGCAAATCTCAAGTCATTCATGTCATCACTGAATATTTCGTTAAATGAAGAAAATTGTGAATTATCTACTTTATATTGGATACCAAAATTTCAGAAGAATCAATATTTAGACAGGTATATTCCCGGTTCTTCAACTTGTTCAACAAAAGAACTATCTATAACTATGACTAAACTTTTGCATGCAGTCAAAGGAGGACTACTATCATACTGTGACAAAGTATATTCACGTGGTAACATCAGTCAAAAGCACCGCATCGGTGGCGTAATGATTATCGTGCTCGCCTCGAGTGCGGTAGATCGTGGGTTCGAGCCCCGGTCGGGTCAAACCAAGGACTATAAAATTGGTATTTGTTGCTTCTCCGCTAAGCACACAGCATTACGGAGAAAGAGCAAAGATTGGTTGGGTCGGAATCAGAATAATGTGTCCGAATGGAGTGACATTTCTACCCGCGGACTGTTGTTTCAATGAAGCTAGCACTATAAAAATCCAACTTAGCGTGTTGGTTTAGAACAAAGCGGATCTCATCATCATCTCATTGATGATTAACTTGTTCTCGCCAAAATATAGCTGAAAAATTGCTGAATTGACATTAAACAACAATCACTCACTAACTCGATCAATCAAAAGTGGATACTGAAGAGGAGGATAATTTTAATGCTCGAAAATGTCATCTAGCCAAATATTTGACTTTTTTATCTTTTACAAAATGGTGGCAACGTTACAAGTTTATAGTATTGGGTCACGAATTAACTTATTTTGTCAAGCACGAAACGAAAGGTAAAAAGTACTACACATAAAATGAAGTCGTCAAAATGTTGGAGTTCCTTATCGATAACATATATTTGTCAAGTTCGAATGGCACATTTTTCAACACATCATAGCGAGGCATCCCTATGGGAACAAGCTACGCCCCTTTCCTCTCCAACTTGTTCTATACCCCTATGAGTCTGAGTTTATACAAAAACTTATCAAAGACAAAACAAAGTAGAGAAGCTTAAGCTTTTAATCTCACTCCCAGGTATATTGATGATGTTCTGCCAATTAATAATACGAACTTTGCTAACTGGATGCCATTAATAGAGATTTCTCGATAACTGACGAACGAACGTATCTTCCCGTAACATAACGAAACGAAACAATGTTAATTTACGTAAAGATCTTTTGAGGGAGACCTTATTGCAACATTTGTCTTCAATTGTTTATTGAGTGTAAGTGATTAGATATGTATATGTTATCTGGATGTGAATTGATTGATACCGAAAATATCAGCCTGCCGAGCCAGAATATGAAGTTTGTTGGCGAGTGAGCGAAGCGAACGAGTCACAAACTTCATATTCTGTCGAGCAGGCTGATATTTTTCAGTATCAATTATATTCACATTCAGATGACATATTTATCATCCTTAAATCAACCATAAACACGGATACATCTATATTTGTATTTTTCGCGGGAAAAATTACATGATTCAAAATATTCAAAATAGCTTCCCCAAAACCGTAGTTCATAAGTAGTTTGCAAAATATACCATTCATTTTTACAGGTTTATATAAAGGTTAAGATTGTTGGAATTTCCCTTTAATGGGGATATTCATTTTTTTGTATTACAAACATCAAAGTCACCCATTTTCATTAAAGGTTTTGCTTACCAATGCCGTTCCGGTTTAGAAAACATGACGGTCACAACCTCCTTTATGACGTAAAAAATAATAACGTCTGAGGAGAGGTTATCAAGAATTGTGTAAAGTACATTTTTGTAGGACGATGTTTGTTGATATTTCTAACGAGACAGTTCTTAATTTGATATATGTTTTAAAAAATAATGTTAACTAGCTAATGGTGTAGATCAATTTTATTTATTTTTGCCATCTTCACAGGAATTATCGTTTAAATGTTAGGAGAATTTGGTGATAACTCCTGCTGACTGTTGATAAGTCCTGCTCAGCTCACGCGGACTTTGATACGAGTTTTGTTTATGGAGCCAGCAGGTAGATATAGCCGGAGGGAAGGATGATAAAGCCGGAGGGAAGGATGATAAATATTTTTTTCATTTCGGTATTTAAAACAGTTAAAAAGTAATATCACTGGCCAAATAATGGTTTCACAGTGACATTACATTCTGCATACAAAATACATATTTTCCTCAAACGCTATTTATAGATATACTTGAAGGAGGGTGCTTTTCAAATTTATTTATATATTTTTAAATATTTCTGATTTAAGTTTTAAATCGCTTCGCTCGTACTTATTCATGAAGACAGGGATTATCATGTTCTTACATATACTTACACCACTATTTCACTCAAGCGTACATTTTGACCTGTTCTAGTTAAAGGCCTTTATTAAACAGGATCATACAGTTTACATATAAAACAGTTAGTACGCATTTAAACCACAGAAGGATATTTCTATTTTCATACGTTGTGGTGCGGGATCGCTATTGTGCATGCGAAATATGAATGGCAAACCCCATTGACTGGCTATATGCTACCTGTCTAGAATATTTTATTTTTATTTCGATCGACACTTCAGAAGCTAGAAAACAATCCACAATTATTACTCTATTTTTTTTTCAACTGGTTGGGCGTGGCTTAACACGGGTTGACTGATTACAGGAAAGTCCACAATTTGTCTCAATTCAAAACATGATATGCTTTATTGTATAGAATTAAAAGACCATTCTTACATCGATGTTTATTCTTTTGTCCTTTTTCTTTTGGCCATTGTAAATTGTGGTGTCTTCAAACTCTTCTTACATTTAACCTTTAGCTTTCTACCTAATTCAAAATTGCAGCCAAAAATAGTAACCGGAAGAAGGTGTTATAATGGCATACACAACATAAAATTACAACCATATATGGTTATAAAATGTTCAACAAACGAACGTAATACTACACTCTACATTCTCTGGAAGATCGTAATAAACTATAGACGCAAAATGGTCCAGGACAGTAAATTACAGTATTTAATAAAATATGGTTTTAATTTCATATATATGACATTATTATTGATGCTATTAAAGCTTAAACGAAATTAAATAGGTAAATAATAGAATTTAAAGAAACGACACACAACTATGAGTGTCCGTTCATGTCATTGGGGGAATAAATATACCAAGTATATCATATGTATATACATTTATTAATGATACATGTATATTGTATATCGTGTTTTGCTTTCATTATATTAAAAAAAAACAATTTGAAGAAACCAGAGTGGCAATCAGAAGCCGTAAATCTGAAGATACCAGAGAGGCAATCAGAAGCCGTAAATCTGAAGAAACCAGAGAGGCAATCAGAAGCCGTAAATCTGAAGATACCAGAGAGGCAATCAGAAGCCGTAAATCTGAAGATACCAGAGAGGCAATCAGAAGCCGTCAGTCTGAAGAAACCAGAGAGGCAATCAGAAGCCGTAAATCTGAAGAAACCAGAGAGGCAATCAGAAGCCGTAAATCTGAAGATACCAGAGAGGCAATCAGAAGCCGTAAATCTGAATAAACCAGAGAGGCAATCAGAAGCCGTAAATCTGAAGATACTAGAGAGGCAATCAGAAGCCGTAAATCTGAAGATACCAGAGAGGCAATCAGAAGCCGTAAATCTGAAGATACCAGAGAGGCAATCAGAAGCCGTAAATCGAAGAATGACAGACAATACAATGGCCAAAAGAAAAATGACAAAAGTCAAACAACGATCTACAAAACATTACACAGACGACTTAAGATTGGGAAACCCGAATCTCAACAATGTCTGGGTGTGAACCCAGGTACTCCGGAAGGATAAGCAGTTCCTGGTCTACATATAACACTCGTCGTGTTACTCTAGTTGTAAAATCATGTATGAGGAAAGGACCAGATTGTGATTACGACAAACGGAACATATCTGTGGTTATTTCTGACGCAGGATCCTCCGTAACGGTTAACCAAGTCATGGTGGTGAACTTTCGAAGTCACAACTTCAACTTAACCATTAGGAACCCTTGATTTAGCAGCTTTCTTTTTAGCAGCAACCTTCCATTAAGGAAATCATGACAGGAACAACTAGAACTGTGAGTGACCTCACTGAGTGATACCCCCGCTTGCAGTTTAGTAGGAGTTGCACTTACAAGGTACATGCCCCCTCCCCTTTTCGTGAAAGTATAAGTTGAATTATCTTCCTTTTAAATTTTGGACAGCAACCATATTCTTTCATTCACATCTGCAGGTAGTGTACTACAAGTGTGTGAAGTTTCATAAAAATCCAATAAGCCGTTTAGGAAGAGTTGCGCTGACAAGGTACATCCCCCTTTTCGTGAAAGTATAAGTTGAATTATCTCCCCTTTTAAATTTTGGACAGCAACCATATTCCTTCATGCACATCTGCAGGTAGTGTACTACAAGTGTGTAAAGTTTCATAAAAATCCAATAAGCCGTTTAGGAGGAGTTGCGCTTACAAGGTACATCCCCCCTTTTTCGTGAAAGTATAAGTTGAATTATCTCCCCTTCCAAATTTTAGACAGCGACCATATTTGTTCAGGCACATCTGCAGGTAGTGTACTACAACTGTATAAAGTTTCACAAAAATCCAATAAGTCGTTTAGGAGGAGTTGCGCTTACAAGGTACATGGACGGACGGACAGACGGACGGACGGACGTAACGACGGACGGACGGACGGGGTGATTCCTATATACCCCCAAACTTCTTTTGTGGGGGTATTACAAGCTCTAAAATATCAGATCAACTGAGAGATATACATTCTATATGCTGGAATATTGCTGCACTTGCTACATATATATATATACATAGAAAGATTGATATCATCAAGTTTCGTTCTATACAACTTTTCACAACAACGAATATACTTATTTTTCTTGTAACTCTCATGTCTCAATTATGTGTCTTTCATGCATGAATTCGTATTTGTTCTTATCTGTCTTTTAAATCATTTTTATTAGAGCTCATGCTTTACTGTATCAAAAGTTTAAAGATACCCAAAGGCTAACTAGAAGCCACAAATTGAAGAAGGAAAAACAATTCAATAGCCAACAGAAAAAGGATCAAAATGACAAACAATGATCCACAGCTACTATATATAAAACTACAGATTGAGCAAGAAGAATACTACTAAAATAGGGGTGAATTAGTTTCTGCTCCAATAGTGGCACCCGTCATGTTACTATTAAGCGACACGAACACTATCGGAAATGGGAATTGTGGTATAAGCAGGGACGCCAAGAGAATATTTGGACCCCAGGGCAAAAGGAAGCATTACCCTCTTCCTCCATTCTCTAATTAATGATAATCCAACTAAGTCCACCACGGTGTGTCATAAGCAAGGAATCAGTACAACAAAAATGAATTGATGAATTGTGATTTAAAAAACATTTTTCTACTTGCATATTTGTCTGGACCCTTAATTATAAACTCATGTGCCTTGGCTGACCCCCCTCTCAGTGGGCCTGGGTATAAGTAAATAATATCAATAAAACATGACTCCTCTTACAAAACAAAATAATGGGAGTTTATACCAACAAAAAGTAGATTTTTCCTTGAAATTGCAGCGGATCTCACAACATGAACCTAAAACATGAAGACATGTGACTGGACAAAGTGAACAATACGAACTCCAATAACAGCGAACTCAAGTGCTCTTTAAGGTTAAGCAGTTTCTGTTTCACTGGTGCCATATATCGTCCTACTGTCGTCAAAAATTCGATGACAAGTCACGAAAGAGAAAAGAATGACGAGATGTTGACCGCTACAAACAGAACATATCCGTGGCGATCTGTGACACTGATTGGTTGAAGCGGTTTATGAATGATCGTGACTGAACAGCTTACTCCTGGAACATTCGCATTCACTCTTGGTATTAGGTTGGTATGTGTTGCTCAATGTTTTTCTCTTGGTTTTGGATTGGTATGTGTTACTCAATGTTTTTCTCTTGGTTTTAGGTTGGTATGTGTTGCTCAATGCTTTGTTTCCTGTGTATTGTTTTGTATAATATGTGTTCCTCTGTTGTCCTTTATGTTTGGTAATTGCACTGTTTGTCTTTCGATGTAATGCCTCTGATTACCACTTTCTTAGCTTCAAGCTGTTCTACTAAGAGTTTGAAGATAACAAAGAGGTAATTAGAATCCGTATATCGACGAAGAACATACAACACAATGACTAAAAGAAAAAGGACAAAAGGACAAACAACGATCTACAAAACATGCAGATAAAAGTAATGATCAAGGAACACGAACCTCACTAAAAACCAGGGTGAATCATGTGCTCCGGAAAAGGTAGCAGTTCCTGCTCCACTAGTGGCACCCGTCGTGTTGATTTAATTACAAACCCTGTGATAAGTTATGAATGAGGAAAGGACCGGGAAGTGTTTAATTTAGTCCGAAGTGGTAATTGACTCCGAGACTTGATATATAGCTAATATTGTAGGGTTTCATATGGCTAAATATATTGTTGAACAAGATATCGGCATAATTATACTCATGTAAAATATAATGATTTATTGAGGACGTTAAATAAAAGATGATAAATCTATGTCTATGAAGAAGAACATTTTCAACTGATCTACTCAAACATGTATAAGATACAGAGTAGATTACAGGCTTTTAGAGCTGAAACACGCCATTGATGAAGGCGTCATTTTAAGTATCAACAAAACGCCATCATATTCTTCATTTACTTGGAATTAAATAGTAGAAACCCAATTTTGTTGTTGAACACTGAGATGGCTTGTATTCAATGAACGTTTTCACAGATTACTCAGACTTTATACATTACATTCCTATCGTTTTATCAATAGACAGCGCAATCAGTGTCTTTTTAGCTCTTTGTAATCAACATTTACGATCATTGTCTTTGGAACTCTTTATAGTCTTTAAACTCATTTTTTACCAACGATTTACTATATCAATACCATGCATTTGTTCTCTAGAAACTTCGGAAACTTCCAGTAGTCTGTTATAACCAGTGGTATCGTTCTGTGGCAGAGTTATTCCATTTTCTGTTAGGACTACTCCATTCTGATTCCTCCTTAAGCATATTAATTGAAATATTAATGCAACCCACTCAACACAAACTCCACCTGCCATTAGATATATAGAGTATGGTGATAAATTTTTAAAACCGGAATTAGAAATAGTGGACAAATAACATTTTCTCGAAAACCCATCTCCAAGTTGGGCATACTTGATTGCCAATACAGCTCCTAATACCCCTGAAATAATACAAAATCATTTTATTTTTGTTTGTTTGATGGTGTTTAACGCCATTTTCAACAATATTTCAGCTATATCGTAGCGGTCAGATTTATTAGTGGTGGAGGAAGCCGGAGTACCCGTAGTAAACCACCGATCTGTCACAAGTCACTGACAAAATTGATCATATACTGTTATATCGAGTACGCCTCGCCTGAGCGGGATTCGATCTAACATCAGTGGTGATAGGCACTGATTGCATAGGTAGTTGTAAATCCATCTACCATACGATCACGACCACGACGGCTCCTATAACAGGAATTATAATAGAAAATGTATTTCAATTCTAACATACTAAATTTTGATACGTATACAGTAAATGGCTCCATTGTTATGTTTAAATAAGTCATCATGCATATCAACACATCCTCGAACATTTATTGCATAATGGGGGCCACGAGAAAGACTATTTGAAAATCTAAAGCAATGATATATCCCAATACATTATATTAATATTGTGTATCCAACTTCCTAGAAAGGAAAGCTGAATTCCCAGTCTAAGTAAACTGATCTGCTGCATCGTCGATACCACCAGTTCTTTATTTGCGTGTGGCGAGTGTATTCTTGTTTGTTTGTTTGTTTTTAACGCCACTTTCAACTTGTGAGTGTATTAAATACAAGGTGATGTGATAAATTTGACCACGTACATATAACTATAACTTTATTAATGCTCTTTTATTCCCTTATAGGGTTGATGGCATAAAACAAACATGAACATACAAATCATTCATATCCTAAAAAAACATTATGCAGTTATACTGAGTCCACTCTCCTCAGTGCTAATGACTTTTGAATGAAAGGGACAGCAAGTTGCATAAGACATGAAGAAGATAAGATTGTTTCGAGATTTTGAATATGATTATTTCCCATCAAATTTGTGTATAAATTTTCAATCCGGGTTAAAAATTCCTTTCTTAATAATTCGGTTTTTTTTATGAAAAAAATGAAAGAAGAAGTGTTCCTCGTCTTCAATTACATTTAGGTGACATTGCCTACAAATTCGTTGTTCTCTATTTATTTTATTATTTCTGCCTCTTTCTATTTCTAAAGGGGGCCCGGGTGGCTCAATGAGTTAGGTCGCTGGATCTAACAACTCATACAATCCTATCACCAATACGGCGTGGGTTCGCGTCCGGCTTTGTAAAATACAAAAAGGGTGCACTCGACACGCAGCCGCAAGTGATCAAGTTTACCAGTTGCTAAAACCATGGTAGGTGGTTCTCTCCGGGTACTCCGGCTTCCTCAACCACTAAAATTGGTCGCCATGATATAGCTCAAATATTGT
Organism: Gigantidas platifrons; assembly: GCA_002080005.1. Lineage (NCBI taxonomy): Eukaryota > Metazoa > Mollusca > Bivalvia > Mytilida > Modiolidae > Gigantidas > Gigantidas platifrons. Next base: position 151,713 of record MJUT01012939.1, on the reverse strand, counting down.
TGAAAGTGGCGTTAAAACACCAAAAATCAATCAATCAATCAATCAATTTCTAAAACATGATCACTTATTCTCATTTTCACAATTAGTTTTCTATTTTCAAGGTTTGAATTTTCAATAAATGGTTCTATAATATAATTTGTCATACAAGTACATAGAAGAGAAAGCCTGTTGTGTTGTCCTATTATGTGTCTTTACGTTCTGAGTTCCGTGTTGTGATGTCCGTTACGATTTCCACATAAAACGATGTTCGGTTCGTCTTTACACCTAGTTGTTTGTAGGAGTGCGAATGTCTTATTTACGTTATTTACGCATAGTGTTGTGTTTTTGCTTTTCTTGTCTTCGTCATATGCACCCTATGTTGCCAGTATCTCTAGATTGCCATTTTTTCATTGCCCCTTCGGTATTCTCTAACGGTTAGTCAAAATTTCACCATCATTTTTAATTATCTTGTGATGTTGATATTTTATCAAATGAATCTATGTATTTATCTATCATATTTTAGATACAATTCTTGAAAGTGAAATATTCCAATGCTTTCCAATGTTTTGGCATTGAACGTAACTGATGAATGTTATTCCAGAAACGTAACTGATGAATGTTATTCCAGAAACGTAACTGATGAATGTAATTCCAGAAACGTAACTGATGAATGTTATTCCAGAAACGTAACTGATGAATGTTATTCCAGAAACGTAACTGATGAATGTTATTCCAGAAACGTAACTGATGAATGTTATTCCAGAAACGTAACTGATGAATGTTATTCCAGAAACGTGTCGTGCGCAAT
>MJUT01012939.1:111687-124528 GCA_002080005.1 Gigantidas platifrons | reverse complement strand
AAAAAAGATCTTAAGATAACAAAATTATTGTTATCTTCTGAAAAAATAGATATTACACAGCTATTAAACTCAGGGCATAAAAAACAACTAAAAAATCCTTTTTGGGAAGAAGTTTTCAATACATGGAGAGAACTGCAATTAAAATTACAAATAGACCAATTAAATATAAATACTTGTAACATTTGGAATAATGAAAACATTAAAGTGGGATATCAAACAGTTTTGTATAATGATTGGGCAAAAAGGGGTGTTTACATGATAAATGATTTGTTGGATGAAACTGGAAAAATAATGTCATTTCAAAAGTTTCAGGACACCTACATGTATAATATACAAACAAACTTTCTTGCTTAGCATGGTGTTATTACAGCAATAAGTATTTACAATGTACATTAAAAAATCAAATATACCTATTAATGACTTAGAAAAACTAAATGGACCACTAATTCCAAACATCATTAAAATTTTTATGAAATCTCAAAAAGGATCTAAAGACATGTACCATATTTTAAATTCAAATTCAATAACATTAAAATGTGAAGAAAAATGGACAGAAGCTCTAAAGGTAATTTTAAATTGGTAAGAAATTTATCATTTGCCTTTCATTACAACAAAAAGTTCAAAACTACAGTGGTTTCAATATAGAATCATTCACAGAATTATAGGTACAAATAGTTTATTGTATAAAATAAATCAAAAACCAAATGATAAATGTAGTTTCTGTTTAGAAGAAGTAGAAACAATTGAACATATATTTTGGTCATCTAATAAAACATCTAAACTTTGGGAAGACTTAAATAACTGGATTTTTGAAAAAACTTAAATAGAACTGCCATTAAATTTGACTATAATTTTATTTGGAATAAGAGACAAATAAAAAAAAAATCTATTTGAAAAATTTAATAATTCTGCTTACTAAGTTTTATATATACAGAACAAAATTAAATACTCAGCGGGTTCATGTAAAAGCATTACAAAACTATTTAAAAGAAAACCTTATTATTGAAAAAAACATATATTATAAAAATAAATCATATGAAAAGGCAAACACCTGTTGGAGTCCCTGGGCACCAATTTTATAACAACATTATATATTTGTTCAACTACTTCAATTTTTCCCTCCCCATACTGCCATGGCTATAATTTAATGATACTTATTTTGTTTTTTGTATTGTTTGTTTTTCTTGTCACTCCATAAGCATAAGAATGAATATTTAGAGTAAACTATTAGTACAAGAATCTATCTATCCTCTTTCTGTATATATATGTATTTACATAATTTGTTTTTGCCAATAAAAGAAATTCACTACAAAAAAAATAAAAATAACAAAAACAAAAAAAAAGAAAACAAAAATAACAAAAAAGAAAGAAAACAAAACAAAAAATAAAAAGTTTATTGATAAAAAATCAAAACAAAGCAAGTTTGTTTTGCATATACCTGTACTAAAGCCAGGTAAATGAGTGTACACGTGTTCTGGGGGTACCGAATTTGCATCTGTTTCTATACTTTTTAGGGGCCGTCGTGGCCAGGGGCGGATACAGGGGGGTGGGGGAGGGCGCCGGGTGCGCCTCCCCCCTAAAATTGGAAAAAAATATGATTTTTTTTGCGTAAAATCGTGATTTTTCACACGAAATACCCCAAAAATTTTCGCACCTCCCTCCGCTCGGCGCGATTTTTTTTAAGTGCATCCCCTAACTTGAAATCCTGGTGGCCGTGATCATATTTGAGTTGGATTTACCTCTACCTATGAAATCAGTGGCTATCACCACTGATGTGCTTTTGAATCTCGATCAGGGCGAGGTGTACAACAATATGTAATAAAGTTTGTCAGTAACTTTCGACAGGTCGGTGGTTTTCTCCGGGTCCTCCGGTTTCCTCCACCGATAAAACTGACTACCACGATATAAACTGAAATCTTGTTGAAAGTGGCGTTAAACACCAAACAATATAATTTTGTGATTTGATTTCGGAATTGTTCCGACAGTGTGGTATCTTTTTTTTCTTCATTTTATTGACATATGAAATGTGTCTTGTAACAAGTTGTTATTCTAAGATAAGAATATTTACATACCGTAACAATTAGATCTCAGTTAACGCTACCTGCTTCTATCAACGACCATACCGTAACGATTAGATCTCAGTTAACCCTACCTGCTTCTATCAACGACCATACCGTAACAATTAGATCTCAGTTAACACTACTGCTTCTATCAACGACACAGTCTCACACACTATAGGTGTACACACCTGACAGTACCATGTGTTCACTGACATCTGAAAAATATTGAAATTAAACAAAAAATTAATACTTTACGAGAACATTAAAAATGGTATTTGACATCCTTAGTCATATAACAAAAATATTGTGGAAAAAATAAAACAATACACTAAAAAAATGAAAATGTGATAACACATAATCTGTCAAAACTGGAGAGTTATTCATATTTGTAACGATTGAACACACATGACAGATGTAACAGTATAAGGCACTCCAACAAAAAATACATGTTTGTGCATTCTTTGTGTTTTACTGACATATTTGTCATGGTGTTTTGTGAATTATGGTTGTAAATATATATCATCTGGTTTTAGGTTAGAATTATGGTATTTCACGCCATTTTGAACAATATTTCAGCTATATCGTGGTGGTCAGTTTTTTGTTTTTTTGTGGCGGAAGCCGGAGTACCTGGAGAAAACCACCGACCTGCTGCAAGTCACTGACAAACTTTATCATATGATGTTTATCGAGTACACCTCACCATGAGCCGAATTCAAGCTCACAACGTTAGTGCCAGTGGTGATAGACACTGATTGCATATGTAGTTGTAAATCCAATTACCGTACGATCACAACCACAACGACCCCCATATATATCATGTGACATATTGTCATTTATCAGTTAGCAGTTAAGAAACTTTTGTCGCAAGATCATATTAGATAAAAATTGTATTCAGTAAGAAAGATTTAAAGATACTAAGGGGTCAATCGCAACCCGTAAGTCGAAGAAACCAAGACTACAGAAGACCAACAGAAAAAAGACCACAAGAAATAGTCAACAAAACACTATAAAGATTACGCAACACGAACTGCACTTGCACGAGGGTGCATTCATGTACTCCGGAAAGGTAAGCGGTTCCTGTTCTATTCGTTGCACCCGTTGTTTTACCTTTAAACGAACATGATCTTACATGGACATCGTGTTGGACACTAGTATACATACATAAGTACAAATAACAATAATAAAACATGAAACACATACAAAACAAATGAAAGTTGAAAATAAGTGATCAATCATATTCGATGACAATTCATGAACGAGGAAAGGTCAATTATGATCAGAGTTTGCTTGATGGTGTTTTACGCCACATTCAACAATATTTCAGTTGTATCATGGCGGTCAGTTTTATTGGTGGAGGAAACAAGACAAAACCAATGACCTTCCGCAAGTCACTAACAAACTTTATCACATAATGTTGTACACTTCGCTCTGATCAGGATTCGAACTCAACTCATCAGTGGTGATAGGCACTGATTGCATAGGTAGTTGTACATCCAACTACCATTCGAAAACGGCCAGAGAGTTTGCTTTATTTACATTGACATTGTATTGTCGATCAGACATTGTTAGTTGATGAATAGTAATTAAATAAGGATCAACACAGAATTACATTAATACTGAGAATAAAAATAAACAAGAGAAAACACGTAATAAATATAGAACCGCCTGATCAAGCACGAATGATACAAGGATATGTCTAGTCTGATTCTACTGTAGCGCGGGGTTCTATGATACCCTGTATTTGCGTGCTATTTCAACCAATGTTTTTAAAATTTAACTGCCACGGTACCATAGTACCGCAATATAAAAGTTTTTAATTGTGTAACTGTTTCTCTGTGTATGACTCTTCATCCACCGTTGATATATTTTATCCTGCATGAAGACTGATGCTCATCAAATACAAGATTTGAATTTTGATTGTTATTTTATGAAACATAGTATTATATTTATAGTACATATACCTTACCGTTATTTGTTTGTTATATAAAGTGAACTGTACACGGAACCAGCCTGGTGTTAGCAGTGACATCACTACTAAAAAGGTGTGCTAGACTACTCAGTATCAACATGGCTAATGCATTGTCTTGTCTTCTCATGATGTTTTAATGAAGAATTAGTCTCTAATAGTATGGACCTGTATTAAGACGTAAAATGAAGAAGGAATAAAATCGTAAAATAATAAACAGTTCATATTCAGTCTAACATTACAGTTACGGAATGTATTAAATGACCACCAACCGCACCGGTGGTGTAATGATTAGCATGCTTGCCTCTAGGGCGGCAGATCGTGGGTTCGATCCCTGATCTGGCCAATTCATAGACTATGAAATTGGCATTTGTTGCTTCTCCGCTAAGTATGCAGCATTAAGGAGAAAGAGCAAATGACTGGCTGAATCAGGATGCTGTCTCCGAGTGGAGCGACATGTCTATCCGCGGACTGTTGTTTGGGTGAGCTATCACTATAGAAATCCAACTGAGCGTGTTTGTCTAGTACAACATCATTATTGTATTGAAAATTAACTTGTTCTCGCCATGGTATGGCTGTATAATTGCTGAAAACAGCAATTACTCACTCTCTTAATATATAATCATTAAATTTATGTTCAGAAAAACCTGTCAAGGTTTAAAATAAAATGTTTAATATTACCTGGAGGAGTTTTGTTTTCATACTGTATGCGAATTGACTTTTGACTGGAACATCTATATGAACTTGTATACTTACTAAGTATTTCATTACGTACAATGTTTAAACGTAAATTTCATTAACACAACGATGTGTTGTGCTATATTTCTACCACAATTTGTTGGTACATTGAATAAAATATACATGTATACCCACAAAACAATACCTAAATAAAATATACATGTATACCCACAAAACAATACCTAAATAAAATATACATGTATACCCACAAAACAATACCTAAATATTATATGAAGGTTCTCTCCGGCTTCCTCCACCTCTAAAACTTGTCGCCATGATATAGCTGAAATATTGTTGAAAGTGACGTTAAACACCAAAAATCAATCAATCAATAACACCTAAATATATGCTGTGAAACCCTTTTAAATTATTTGGTTTTCCAACCTTTTGAGTATGAACGTACCCAATGAAGGTTATTTCCAGAAAGGCGTTGTGTCCTCTAAATTTGATATATGTGTTTTATTGAAATAGGAATACTAAATAAAACAGTTCTCTGACTAAAGGTCGTGTATTTAACACAAAGGTTATTTATAGAATTACAGCATATATTAGTGTAGATAATAAGAAAGATAAAGTCGACAGATATACAGAAGCTTTACTAAATAATAATCATTAGAGGAGTTGTGGGCTATAGAGTTATGTTGTTTAACACCACTTTCAACAATATTTCAGCTATATCCTGGCGGTCAGATTTATTGGTGGAGGAAACCGGAGTACCCAGTGAAAACCACCGACCTGTCGCAAGTCACTGACAAACTTTATCACATAATGTTTTATCGAACTATAATGGTATAGTGATTGGTAGCTTTTTAGTTGAACTATAATGGGAGTTATGTTGTTTAACACCACATTCAACAATATTTCAGTTATATTGTGGCTCTCAGTTTTATTGGTGGAGGAAACCGGAGTACCCAGTGAAAACCACCGACATGTCGCAAGTCACTGACAAACTTTATCACGCAATGGTGTATCGAATATATGATCATAATTATAAAAAAAAACATTATTTTAATGAAATAAAAATCAACTTACATTCAATGTGCTTTTTATCTGTTATACTATTAATTACATCTCAAAGTAAAGAACGTGGAAAAAAATAAAAGAATGAAAACATTCTCTATCTCATAACATTTTGGCACACTTTCAAGATACGTTTTCGCTGTTAATTATTCCGCTTCTAGTTTGACATTAGCTGCGTGTGTTTTTCACGTATCCTGTTTGATTAATAAAACGTAGGTATCTAATTTAGTGCACACAACGCGTTTCTGGAATAACCCCCATCCAGTACACTCAAAAATCGAAAGGTTGGAAAGCCAAATAATTTAAAAAGTTTTGCGAGCAAGTCAACCAAAGGGCCTAAATAGGATCGCCAAAATCGTCTAAGGTCACCTGAGGGAGGAGAACTTTAGTTTTAATAATACTGTCATTGTTTAGAAACTGTAAATTTCAATAACACATGTATCTATTAAGTCATGTCAGTTCCCAAACACTGACTACTGGGCGGATGATACCCTCGGGGACTAATAGTCCACCAGCAGAGGTATCGACCCAGTGATAGATTAAAATTTCGTCATTCGAAGTCCTCGTCTGTTCGTCTTAAATGTTCTTAAAAATATCCTTTGAAATCATTATATTAGCTTAGACCAAGGTTGGTCTATAAGGGATATAATTTGAATTGTTTCTGTTGAGCTCACAACTTGTCAATATAGGAACAGATACCACAAATAAATCCAAATGTGCACTCGAAATCATGGTGCGTAAGTTTGAACCTTGCATTATTATCTGTATGCGAACATTTGCTGAAGTTTTGCCGAAATACATTTTGCTATGCCGATTGTTGTGGATTGTAAAAAGAAATTGAGGGTCAGGGTTATGGTGTTTAACGCTATTTTCAACGACATTTCAGCTATATCGTGGCGGTCAGATTTATTGGTGGAGGAAACCGGAGTACTAGGAGAAACCATCGACCTACCACAAATCACTGACAAACTTTATCACACAATGTTGGGTCGAGTGCAGCTCGTCATAATCGGGATTTGAACTCACAACGTTAGTGGTGATAGGCACTGATTGCATAGGTAGTTGTAAATCCAACTACAATACGATCCTGAACACGACGGCCCATGCAAAGCGATTGAATTAATTTAATAAATTGTTCTGAATCATCAATCCCTGTTTTTGTTTCCTATGAACCGTCAATTACACACAAAGGGAACCCATTACTCTAAATAGAACAGGAACTTTTTGCTGGCGAATTTAAATAGTGTAACGCTGTATAAATGGAAAGTTTAACATAAATTACGGAGTTGTTAGATATATAAGGGGCCCGGGTGGCACAACGAGTTAGGTCCCTGGATCTAACAACTCATACAAGCCCATCACCAATACGGCGTGGGTTCGCGCCCGGCTTTGTAAATTACAAAAAGGGTGCACTCGACTCGCAACCGCAAGTGATAAAGTTTACCAGTTGCTTGCCCATGGTCGGTGGTTCTCTCCGGCTTCCTCCACCACTAAAACTGGTCGCCATGATATAGCTGAACTATTGTTGAAAGTGGCGTTAAACACCGAAAATCAAATCAAATATATAACGGTCTGCTGACATGTGGTGTTTTACAAAATTAAGATCCAAATATGGCCATCATATCGTGGGAGCAAACATCATTGAGTAAAAAGTAATAATGATGGCTTAATTAACAATCAGCAAATGATTTAAGTGATTTATAACAGGCTGAGCGACTGTTGACTAATTTCCTGTACTAATGTATAGATCAGTGTATGTACAGTCAAACCTGTATTTAGAGGTCACCTGTCGGACAAAGACAAAGTGGTTTTATAAGATGAGTGACCTCTTAAAAGAAGTTCAATTTACAAGACATTTTCTATGACTGAACAAGATAAGGGTGACCTTTTAACACAGTTGACTGCTTAATAGAGGTGACCGGATGGACAGGTTTGACTGTTTTTGAATTGGTTATCCGTTTCAGAATATATGTGTGACAGATGACCACGGATATGTTCTTTTGTGTCACAGATAACCACGGATATGTTCCGTTTCAGAATATCTGTGTGACAGATGACCACGGGTATGTTCCGTTTCTGTGTGACAGATGACTACGGATATGTTCTGTTTCTGTGTGACAGATGACCACGGATATGTTCTGTTTCTGTGTGACAGATGACCACGGATATGTTCTGTTTTTGTGTGACAGATGACCACGGATATGTTCTGTTTTTGTGTGACAGAGGACCACGGATATGTTCCGTTTCTGTGTGACAGATGACCACGGATATATTTGTTTTCTCGAAGTAACAATTCCATCCTTATTTCCTCTATCTATTTTTAACATCTGTAGCACAACGGGTGGTACTAGTGGAGTGGAAACTGCTCATTCTTCCGAAACAAGCAAGTAGAGCCCCAGTTCTTAGTGGGGTCCGTATTGATCAATTCGTAGTCTTCTGTGGACCAGTGTATGCCATTGTGTCGTTTTTGGGCCGATATATTGCCTGTACTGTGATTTACAGCTTTTGCCCACTCCTTTGTTATCATTAAGCTTTTCTTAAAAGTATGACGTAACCACTAAAAACATTACAAACGATCAGTATATTGAACGTTAACACATCGTTCAGAAGTAAAGTTATAGGAAGACGGACACAGAATACTCGTGTTCCCGCCACACAGCGACCACAGTCGTAATCCTGATACCAAACACAACAACGTTAACAAAACAAAGTTATAGGAAGACGGACACAGAATACTCGTGTTCCCGCCACACAGCGACCACAGTCGTAATCCTGATACCAAACACAGCAACGTTAACAAAACAAAGTTATAGGAAGACGGACACAGAATACTCGTGTTCCCGCCACACAGCGACCACAGTCGTAATCCTGATACCAAAGACAACAACGTTAACAAAACAAAGTTATAGGAAGACGGACACAGAATACTCGTGTTCCCGCCACACAGCGACCACAGTCGTAATCCTGATACCAAACACAATAACGTTAACAAAACAAAGTTATAGGAAGACGGACACAGAATACTCGTGTTCCCGCCACACAGCGACCACAATCGTAATCCTGATACCAAAGACAACAACGTTAAGAAGAGTTTGAAGATACCAAAGAAGTAATCAGAATCTGTAAATCGAAAAAGAACAGACAACATTAACAAAACAAAAGTACAACAACCCTAATGTAATGTTTTGTCTTATACATGCATCCATGACAACATCATACAAAAATAAATAGTAATAGCTTTAAAAATATGTATTTTTTTTTATTTATTATAAAATACGTAAGAAAACTTAAAGATACAGAAATATAAAAATATTCCCCAAATATGGATATATAATATGCAAATGTTATCGATGATGACAGAAACAAATACAAATAATGTGCATGTGCAAAACACGAAGTCATATCTAAATGGACTACTGCAAGCTAAGGTTGCACTTTTTAAAGGATATTGTGTAATTGATCAGCAAATGATATGTTACAATATAAAATAAATGAATGATATGTTTAAACTTGGTGCATTATGGGGTCTAAACAATAGATAACTTTCAATGGTCTATTATGAACGGTTATGGAAATACAGGCTCATAAATACCCAAAATTAGCCAAAAAATGTTTGTTATGAGCGGCCACTTCATATTTTCCCCATTTTTAAAGGTGTAATACATTTTTCTCTCAGGAATAACAAAGTTAAAGTCAGCTTCAGTTTATAGAGAATTTTCTCTAGTTTCTGTTGATATATAACATGTAGCATTTCAATATAATATAATTATCAGAGAAGATGTTAACCGAAATATGATGGTATGTAATCGTTTTTAACAAAATATTCATTCACAAGATTAACAAGGAATTATATGGAGTCATCTTCTTATTTATCTACATTATATACAGTTAATCTTTTGTTGAGAGTGTGAGGAAGAATTATGACAAAAAAGAATGGAGAGAATTCTGATCATTTTTTTAATTCAAGTCTTCAAAGTTTGAAAAGACATTTTCCGAATTCCATGCTGTCCCATACGTAAGCCATATTTCCATGAAAAGTACATACTTGAAATATAAGATCTTAGTTTTTACTTGAATGGTATTAAGGTACCTAAGTATAAATAACTTTGGTTTTGACTATCACCAATTAATGTAGACAAGACAAGACATCAAAGTCAATCTGAAACGTCCCATACGTAGCACTTATTTTGTCCCATACGTAAGGTAGAAAATTTTCTTTTAAATTCCTTTACTGACTTGCATTCTTTGCATCATTACATCTCTAATACACTGATGACTACATAAACATAGGCTTAACTCCTTATATCCATCCAACAAGTTGTTGATAGAGATGTAAGAGTGTTTGCTCTTTCTTCCCAAACTTAACAAAATATTTCCATTTTGTCAAGAATAAGCTAAATAAACAGTCACATTTGTAAAAAAGTAGAAAACTAATAAATAAGATTCCATTGCATTACTTTCTAAATTAAATGTAAGTGAAATCCACAACAAAATAAATATTGCAAACTTTTGTCCCATACGTAAGATGTTGGGATTACACTATATAGTCCTATATGTGACAAAAAATATCAAGTTTTTCTTGTAAGAATGTGTCAAATGCTACAATTTTAATTATGAATACTATACAATGTGTTGACTACTTAGTTAAATCAGCTTAGTCAGTCTAAAATTTGTTAATTCTTTACAAGAAACAAGAATTGGCATTTGTATTTGCTTATTTTTTGGAAAAAGAATAGTTGTCTGGTGATCCAATGATGATTGTTTCATATAAAATTAACTTAAAGGGTCTAATATACTATTTCTACCACCTGACTACTCTGAAACACTTGGAAAATTTAAATACGATGTTTCTGAATTATTGAATTTTACTTCTGTATATGGGCTATACAATCTTACGTATGGAACAAAATTGTAAAAAGTATAATTTTATACTTGTAAAAATGAGTCAAAAGCTACAATTTTAATTCTGAACACTATACAAAATGTAGACTTCATAATGTAATCAGCTTATTCAGTAAAAATTGTGTTTATTTTTTGCAAGAAACAGGAGTTAAAATATATGTGTTGTTTCTTTTAAGGCAAAAAATGATGTCTTTGGTGATTCTTTCTCATCGTTTTATATCAAATGTATGTAAAAGGTTTAGTTTACAATTTTCATCACCTTATTTCTTTGAAACAATTGGAAGATTTTAATATAGAATGTTATTGTTTCATTTAATTTTACTAAACATGGTCAATTAAATCTTACGTATGGAACAAGATTATGGAAAATCAAACATTTTAAAAATAGTCTATTGTGAATTTTATGTATCAGATATCTTAATAATTTTTTTCATTGGTTAAAAGAATAGTAAAATTTCATAATCACTATGTTAAATGAAGAATAGTTTAGCTTTTGTGATTTTTAAAGAGAAAAAATCAACAATTTTTTCAATTATTTTGAGGCAGCTTGAAAAATGGGAAAATTATAAAAATGTATCTTACCAGAAAGCCCTGGTTGTTCTATAGTGTTGAAAGCAAGCTAGTTCTGGTTTGAAAATATGATAAAACAATTGATAAAATCTTTAGAGGAAAAAAAATTTAATAAACATAAGTGATTGTCCCATACGTACAGATTTTTTGACAGCATTATCTTTAAAATATTTTTTCAATCAAAATGATGGAAACTATCCCTGATCATTTGGAATCTTGTAGGTATGATGTTTGTGTTCAAAAACAATTAAGATTTGGAATTATTAAAGGTGTTTCATTTTTCACCCTATGTGGCCACTAAAAGTGCAACCTTAGCTTGCAGTAGTCCAAATACAATTAATATCTTCTAATGAGGTAGATATTTGGATTTGATTCTTTTTTGAATTACTAAACACAAACAAATGTTTTATGATAGTAATGCCCAGTGCCGTCTATTGTACGATATATTTACAATATGTGTGGCTTAATTGTAACCATAGTTGCAATATATACAAAATCAAATGGAAATCATAGATATGATATATAAATATCTTAACGGTTCTCATATTTACAATATATATACCTTTTAATGGTAACCTTAGTTACGATATGTATACAGTTTAATGGTAACAATAGTAACAATATGTAAACAGACAAATGGTAACCATAGTTATAATATATAAGCAACTAAATGGTAACCATAGTTACAATTTCTTAACAGTTTAAATGTAACCATATTTACAAGATGTATTAATTGTTTAATGGAAACCATAGATACAATATGTATACAGTTTAATTATGTTAATGGTAACCATAGATACAATATGTATACAGTTTGATTATGTTAATGGTAACCATAGATACAATATGAATACAGATTAATTATGTTAATGGTAACCATAGATACAATATGTATACAGTTTGATTATGTTAATGGTAACCCTAGATACAATATGTATACAGTTTGATTATGTTAATGGTAACCATAGATACAATATGAATACAGTTTGATTATGTTAATGGTAACCATAGATACAATATGTATACAATTTGATTATGTTAGTGGTAACCATAGATGCAATATGTATACAGTTTGATTATGTTAATGGTAACCATAGATACAATATGTATACAATTTGATTATGTTAATGGTAACCATAGATACAAATCATTTGTAAAAGAACATACAATAACATTATCTGTGAGACTTGTGGACTGTTTTGAGAACTAGACGAACCAGAACCAGAACCTGAACCAGAGCCTGAGCCTGAACCAGAACCCGAACCTGAACCAGAACCAGAATCAGAACCAGTAATAGCTATGTCTGAACAACCATAGAACTGTTCCTGTGGACCACAACCTACACAACAGTTGTTATTATCATCACAACCATAGGAGTTTCCTACAATACATAAAGAAAATGTGAGTATATAATAAAGTCTCCTACAATACATAAAGAAAATTGTAAATATATAATAAAGTCTCCTACAATACATAAAGAAAATTGTAAATATATAATAAAGTCTCCTACAATACATAAAGAAAATTGTAAATATATAATAAAATCTCCTACAATACATAAAGAAAATTGTAAATATATAATAAA
>MJUT01012939.1:50835-72909 GCA_002080005.1 Gigantidas platifrons | reverse complement strand
AGAGCTGGAAATTAAAGAGACCACAGATACAGCTTGATCCGCATCATTTTTGGACTTATACCTCGAATTTGACGACAGTGGTCAACTCAGTACTAAAATTTATGATAAACGGGATGACTTCAATTTTAAAATCATAAATTTTCCAAATATGTGCAGCAATATACCAGCTTCTCCTGCATATGGTGTTTACATCTCTCAATTGATTCGTTATGCAAGGGCCAGTAGCAATTATTCTGGTTTCTTGAAACGTCATCTTTATCTGAGAAACAGGCTACTGGACAAGGGCTATAAAAAGATTCGCCTTATTCGATCTCTTAAAAAGTTTATATTCCGATACCAAGATCTTGTCGAAAAACATTCTGTCTCTGCAAAGGCGATAATAAACGATGGATTTTCATAAAGTAAACATGGAAAATGTATAAAGATAAGGATAAAGTAATCGTGGTTTAGACACGACATCATTTAATATCTCATTTGAAATCAAATTGTGTAAGAAGATGACTGTTTAGTTAAGCCGTTCTGCAGAGACGATAATAAAGGATGGATTTTCATAAAGTACTGCATTGACTACTGTTATACCTATTTTGTACCAATATTGTTAAAAATGCTGTTAAAGTGACCACCGGAACCTTTTAACCGTAACAGAAGCGGGAGGTTTGGCGCCATAAAATCTTATTCAACCCATCATTTCTTTGGAAATGCCTGTACCAAGTCTGGGTCATTGCGTTTTCCCAGTTTTCCGGTTGTTAACTGATTTTGTCTTTCCCTTTGGAAGATTGCTCGGTTTTCGGTTATTTTGCTATTACCCTTATTGTTTATACATGCATTTCGTTTGGATATCCAGGTTTCAAGAGAGGAGGGTTTTCCCCATTAACCGGTATAATCCCACCACAGTTTTGTGCCTGATCTAACTTAAGACATGGATTCCAACTTCATATGTCGTGGTTTCCTTTGTGGTCATATATTTTAGCTAATTGATGTGATTGTGTGTTGATATTGATAGAACTGATGATCATCACTGTTTAAACTTTCTTTGGGTGAGAGGTGATTGTTTGTTTTGTTGATATTGATGGAACTGATGATCATCACTGTTTAATCTTTCTGTTCATAACAATTTACACTCTTGCACTTATTGATGTTTTGGCCTTTCAGGCTTTCAGTATTTGTACTATTGATAAGTTGACATGACCTTATAACATTTTGATGATTCATCCGTTGTACCGAAGATGTTCACACGGATGTTGTGGTTAGCATACACTGGTTGCTAGAAACGGATGAAAGTTAACATAAAATATAAGTACAAACACACTTTTCGTACATATATTAATGTAAACCCATAAGACATCCACAGTTGAAACATACTACTTTATATTGCCTTTAAATGAATAGAAATAACTGATGCATTCAGCATGCAAGGCAATGCAACTTGACTCCATTGATTGATTGATTGATTGATTGATTGATTGTTGATTAAAGTCAAATAAAAGTATGTCAGCTATATACACTAGAGGAACATATTTATACAGTCAAATAAAAGTATGTCAGCTATATACACTAGAGGAACATATTTACAAACACTATATCATGTAGATAATACTGGGGTTGTTTTCTGAACGGGTGATACATTTTGTTGCCTCCATTAAATAAACGTTAGAAAAAACCGAACGGGCAATATAGAAGGACAATCTAAAGAAACTGGCATTATTCGGTACATAAGACACAGAACAATTGGTAAGCAATTCATGCCTCTCACAATACCACCGCCATGTTATTCATATAGTCAACCAAACAGAAATAACCTAAATATGACATTAGTCCTCCTAAATACAACTGGGGTAAATACGAAACAAACATAGTTTTATGCGGAAATTGGTAATAAAGGATAGAACGGAGAAATATGGCTGACAACATGCCACCAATCATCACTCCTTACTAACTGTTGCTTATTTGGGAACTACTGAAAGTTGTCCTTTACGTGATTAAGGACTGTGATATTCTTCATACACTGGGGCACAACTTTACGTCCCGCACGAAGGACTAGTTGCGTATTTGGGGCGTCTTCCACATCCATCAGAAGCACCTACCGGAATGATATTTACAAGCAGAGGGGAAACATTAAATGGTTGTACCTTGCATATCCCTCGTGTGTCAGTATCTGAGTTAATGATTGTTGCATATGGTCATGCAATCAATTATTCAGATATATCATGGCGATAACAAGTTGTCTCAGAAAAATATTGTGTATGAAAAAGCGTAATCTACAGATTATCACCGTTTTGTTTTGAATAAGAAAAACACACAACACAATAAATGAACATTTCAAATTTATCTTATTTTATTTTATCAAATTTCAAAAATTCTGGCACCCATTGACGACGATTGATGCACAATCAATTTCTGTCAACAGATCAATACATGACGTATAATATACAATTGTTCTCCTTTCTGAAATCACTGAACAATGGAATAAAGTAAGAATAGAAGAACGTAAATTCGACTTCTGTTTGAATTGATAGTAACGTCATATATAGGCTCTGACGTTTGTTTGGGTGCTGGGTTTTTAATTTTTGTCCACCTCCCCCTCAATGAATTAAATGTTTGACATACGCGACCTCACAGCTAACAAAAGTTGAATGAATTTAAATAGTTTGATTTATTGATTCATACATGCGTTACTGTGCAATTATAGCATGTACTTATCTAAAAGTCAACACACTAATCTATGTGTATTTATCATCTTATCCGGAACTTTTACTATAAATACGGAACCATCTGAGACATTGTATACAAACAGAAACACGTGGAGCTCTGACAAAAACAAAATAAGTAAGTACAGTGTTATTATATAGGATATTGTTTATAATTAATATTTTTACAAACCATGCAATATTATTTTACTAATTATTCAGATCGTCCATTTACTATGCAATGTATTTTGACATTTTATAATTCATTAACTAGTCATGATTCTGAATTATTTTTCAAATGCATATTTTATATTGAACATGTAAACTCTTTTCAAACTGATTGATACCATTATGATATCTACGATTCATTACTATCGTTGGGTAATTATATTTCAACTGGAGTATTTATCCCCGAGGGTATCAGCCACCCAGTCGTCAGTTCTTCGTCACTGCGATGGTTAATTGTTGAAATTTAGAGTTCCAATAATAATGTAATTATTATTAAAACTACATTTCTCAAGACATATACTATCTTAGCCGGTTTTGTCTAACTTATTTAGGACATTTTAGTTACTAGTTCCCAAAGATTTCAAATTTTGAAATTTTATATTGGCTTTGCAATCTTTTCGCTTTGATGAACCTGGTGAAGTTTATTCCAAAAACACGTTGAGTTAACTGAATTAGATAATTACGTTTTTATCATCTCAATAAATGTTACTGGATCGGCCCACCCTTCCGGAGCACCTGATATTTCACTGAAGTTTGAGTATGGTTCTTATTGCTACATCTTTACTTTTCTGTGTAGTGTTTGATCAACCATTGTTTGTCTCATTATCCTGTATCTTTTGGCCATTGCAGTGTCGGGCCCTTTTCCACTTACGGCTTATGATAACCACTTTCGTAACTTCAAATCTTTTCTTGCTGAATATCAAAACAAATTCTATATGAAACAGGTAAACTGTTTTTATTAAATATGAACACATCCACCATATTTGGCTGATATTACCATGAATATTCAATAGGCATTGGATATGTTATTGTAGTTGAGGTCTGAGGTAATACCTACTACACTATTACTTTCAGAACACTTACAAGATGATACTGACAACTGTTACGTTTGCTACTTTGATTGCCTTTGCTCTTGGGCATGGACGACTTATCTCCCCTCCTGGTAGATCTTCAATGTGGAGATATGGCTACAATACTCCAACAAACTACGATGACAACCAGATGTTTTGTGGTGGATTTTATGTAAGTTTTATTCTTAAATTTATTAGAGATTTTTTTTAAATCAGCAATGTAAAATGAAAAAAAAAGAAAAAAGAGGCGCCATAATTATAATTATTTGATATTTATCATTGTTATTGTTACATTTATTAGATATATGGATATCAGCAATGAAAATGAAAATAAAAGAAATAATAGAAACCATCATTATAATTATTTGATATTTTATCATTGTCACTAAAACCGACTTTTCAAATACATAGTACATATATTCATATAGGCTTCCCATAGCATTTTCTTTTATTGAAAGTCCAATATAATATACCTCCCCAAGGTAAATGGTCAATTTTTGATATTCTCCCCTGACGATTTGGAGATTTAACAAAACCTGGTGGTTATTTATTTTTTTTGGTTTCTAACGGGATTCTGAGTTGTTCTTGCTTGGTTTTTCTGTTTATTTTGGGTAATATCTGGTTTTTATCTCAATTCAATCAATTATAAAGATAGATGTCGTCTACTTTTTGGTTGATATTAGGCAGATATCCGATTGATTATTTTCAAATTACACTTCCGGTAAGACCGTTGGGGAAAAGGGTAATGGTAATTCCTCGTAAGGACACCAACATAACCCTTATATTCAGCAAAATGAGTGGTCATGTATATGTGTACTAGAGATATCGATGTTACTTCTTTTCAAAGTTTTTTGGAATTGTTCTGGCGGAATTGTATTTTTTGTTTTCAATTTTATTAGTACATGAAGATTTCAAGATGGTTTATCATTCCTGTTTTTTGTGTGTAACATTTCCTGTTATCGGATCTTTCGCTATATTATTTATTTCTGTGTTATGCTAATTATGCTGTGACTGTGATGTGTAATATTTTCCTTCTAATGCTTAGTTTTACTGTGTTCTTTGATTGAAAGTCTCAGGAAAAGTATATACACAGTAATCAAATTTGAAAACTCGTAATAAACAGCAATTTGATCTAATTTAGAAACAATGGACACTAAATGGTGGGAAATGTGGAGTTTGTGGTGATCCATGGGATGGTGCACGTGACAACGAGGCTGGTGGAAAATATGCGACTGGTACCATTGTCGGAAAATATACATCCGGTCAAAAAATAAGCGTCAAAGTTCAGATAACAGCAACACATCGAGGATATTTTGAATTCCGTCTTTGTCCTGTCAACAGTCCACATCAACCAGCGACACAAGCATGCTTAGACAGACATATACTTCGTCAAACAAATGGTCAGACAAAATTTTATGAACCAGGATCTGTTGGCGTATATACTGTAGATCTTGTATTACCTCAGGGACTAGTGTGCAATCAATGTGTTCTTCAGTGGAAATGGAATACAGGTAAGAGAAACTAAGCTATCAATTGTATAGTACATGTATCAATTTGGAGAGAAAACAAGAACAAAATATACAATAAGAATGAAGATTGAATTGGAAAACAATAATGCGAAACCAAGCGATTTGTCTATACATGCATATAAACATACTATATTCCTACACTTGAATATAATATATGCATACACTTAAAAGAATGTCCAATATAAAAAATTAACATATTACGTACAGCAAGACAATGTGAAGACAATGAATAACAAGAAATAACACATAAGTTGAACTGTCCACATATAATAAGATAATCGTGGAAATGGGTTAAATCTATACCCAAAATGTTCATCACATCACGAAATCAGAACTTCGAATCTACTGTCTCATTTTTCACATGGTATTTTCGATTTGAATATTTTCCTGAGATTAGTTACCTTAAGTTGAGTTAGGGGGCCGTCGTGGTCGTTATCGTATGATAGTTGTGATTTGGAATCTCGCTTATGCCATATGTATTCAATACAATATTATCATGTGATAAAGTTTGTCAGTGACTTTCGACAGATCAGAGGTTTTCTCCAGTTTCTTCCACCAATAACAACTGATCGCTAAGATATAACTGAGATATCACTGAAGGTGGCGCTAAACACCATAACCTTATCCCTAGCACCTAAGATCAGTTAACGACCTCTTGTGCAGCAAAAGTTGAATGAATTATATAATCTTTGATTTATTTATTTATCACATGCTTGTCATTTATATCATGTAGAAATATTGTAAGACCTTGAATATAAATGTATTCTTCCAGGAAATTCATACAACTGTGACAACAATCACAACTGCTGTATTGGATGTGGACCACAAGAACAGTTCTATGGTTGTGCGGACATAGCTATAACATCATCTGGTGGTGGTGTGGCTAGCTCTCATTACTATCACCCATCCCAACAACAACAAGGTGGAGGATTTATGCCTATTAACTCGGGTACAGGGCAATCTGCTATCGTATGTAAAGCTACACCAATGTTTAAAGCACGATATCCTTATGCAGATAGATATTGTACTATACAGTGTAGTCAAAACAAGTGCCCACCCAGCACATACTGTACTGATGCTTGTAGGAGAATGTGATTCATATAAACATTGTATTTGTTGCGTTCAACGTTTGTTTTATACTCACAAATAACTTATATTTTTTGTTTTTAATCATTTATTTATATTTTTAGTCATTTTTATATGTTTTTGATGATGCATATTTTTAATCATTTTCTTTTATATTTTAAATAATTTTCTTATACATGTTTTTATGATGCCTTTGCATAATTTATATTCATTTTTTTATAATAAAAATATATAAATATGTATCTTTTATTATTTCGTGCATTAAGTCACGTGTATACAACTATTTAATTATTTTGGGAACCGTCGTGGCCGTGATCGTATGGCAGTTGGATTTACAACTACCTATACAATCAGTTCCCATCACCACTAATGTTGTAAGTTCGAATCTCGATCAGGGCGAGGTGTACAACCGCTCGTAGCCATTGGCTGTTGGCAATCCTCGTTAAGCAAATAAAGAATTAAATTAACATTATGTGATAAGTTTGTCAATGACTTGCGACAGATCGGTAGTTTTCTCCGGGTTTCCTCCACCAATAAAACTGACCGCTACGATATAGCTCAAATATTGTTGAAAGTGGCGTTAAACACCATCAAACAAACAAAAAAACAAACATATTTTAGTATTACGATAGTTCTATAATATTTAGCTTACAGTCCTTGGAACATTCAACATTCTCCTCTTTTTTGTCTTTTCAAATAACCAGTTCACAACCACTAACAGTCAAATGTCAAGACAAGTCGTTCGTGCAATGGTCAAATCGCTATTTTGAAAATTCTACGTCAGTGACTGTATCGACTTTCGAACTAATATGCAAGTGAAGAGAAGAGACACACACATATAAAAGAATCAAACCAACAAAAGCTTCGACAGTCCGAAGTTCAACAACAACCCGGATGTGAACTGATATATTAGTTTGCCCTGCTAAACTGGTGAAACAAGTTGTGTTTTTAATCGGAAATCATAACACTCAAATAAACACATGAAATATAAATTATAACAAACAAAATACCTATCTAAAAAGTGGAGTAACATTTAAAGACTTGAATATAATCATTTACAGAAAACACAACCAATGTACACCACAATGCCCATCCTACATATATCTGTGAGTGAGATCTGGTATTTGGGCAGGTTTTGTTTCATATCTACTATCACACAATGGCGATATACATAATGAAACTAAATTCTTAAAAACCAGTCACAACCCGGAGCTGTTGATAAGGTGTAAAACCACTAATACATTTCGTTAAGGTTTTCTACTAAATTTGTGTTTTTTCGAGCCTACCTGGTCATTTTATCTTATGTTTAACCTTCCCAAGACCATATATTTTCTGAAACGTACATGATTCCTCTACGTTCTGTAAAAATATCAGGGCATGTTTAAAATCTTGCAGTGAAATGCCATGCTACGGAAAACACCTACTCTAAAAATAGCTCGGTCATCCCCAAGAATTTCAGTATTTATAGGTCATGCATCAAATCCTCCATAGAGGTATTAAAATACAACTCAATACAAGTCCATCAAATGTGGGCTCAAAATAATCCCTATATATTTAACTTCAATTATCAATTTTAATTAGTCCATTCCATTCAGTAGTTTTCACAATACTACAAAGTGAAAGGAACTTTTTTTTCTTGAAAAGGGACTACTTTCGTATATGTTCCAAGCTCTGATTGGTGAATTAGTGGTTTGACACCTGATAGCGTCACCAAGTGATGGATAGTGGGTATTCTCTCTATAAAGTGTTGTCAGGTTTGTAACAAGACTAACACGACGGATACGGGCTCTATATTTAGTTTGCTGTGTAGTTTTTTGTAGATCGTTGTTTCTATTTTTTCTTTTGACCATTGTATTGTCTGTCCTTCTTTGATTTATGGATTCTGAATAACTCTTTAGCATCATCAAAATCTTCCTATGCATGTCATACGGTAAACATGACTGCTAACCAGCGTGTCTAAGAAGATTCTTAAGATACCAAAGGTGTAATCAGTCTAACGTGTGTGTATAGTATCATGTACCATGTACCATGTACCGTGCATGTTAAGGAACTCTTTTGTAGATGTCAAAAATGAGTAGGCGGATTGAAATGTCTCGTCTCTATCCCCTTCTCTCTGGTGACAATTGTTGCGTAAAGTTTTTTTCTAGACAATTCCAGTAACAGAAAGAAACAACCAACAATCAATTAAGTTTTTAAACTTTAATAAAATAACAAAACAAAAAAATATTAATGATAATATAAAATTATAAATATCAGATTTATAAAGTTTATAAATGACCCGAATGTTCACCGTTAAATCCGTTGGAATAAATGTCACTTTCCTTTCTGGCATAATAGTTCGATTCCTTTCCTATAGAAGTGAATTCCTGTTGAATTATATGATATCCTTGGTTTCAATCCACGAAGTGTCCTTATTGAATGTTGTAATTATTTATAGTTCAAGTCATGTGATTTCACTGAAGCAAGTATATCTAAATACAATGCTATAAATTCCAGCTGTTTTATCAATCCTAAATTACTGCTCTCTAATTTGCTCACCCTTATATAGGTTCGTAAACATCTCTAGAAAATCAGGAATGATTTGTCTCCAATAAAACATAAGGTCAAATATTAAAAACTTGTAAAAACCTTTTTCTAATTTTGGTAACTTATTTTCAAAGATGATGTAATCTAATCATTTTCTTTGTCAACAACAAAACATATTTCCCATGAATAAATAATACATCAATGTATTACATATACATAACACAGTCAAAAGTCGTTACCACGGTTCTTCCGTCACTTTCCTGTATATATTTATATATCTTGTCGTTACCACGGTTCTTCCGTCACTTTCCTGTATATATTTATATATCTTGTCGTTACCACGGTTCTTCCGTCACTTTCCTGTATATATTTATATATCTTGTCGTTACCACGGTTCTTCCTTCACTTTCCTGTATATATTTATATATCTTGTCGTTACCACGGTTCTTCCGTCACTTTCCTGTATATATTTATATATTTTGTCGTTACCACGGTTCTTCCGTCACTTTCCTGTATATATTTATATATCTTGTCGTTACCACGGTTCTTCCGTCACTTTCCTGTATATATTTATATATCTTGTCATTACCACGGTTCTTCCGTCACTTTCCTGTATATATTTATATATCTTGTCGTTACCACGGTTCTTCCGTCACTTTCCTGTATATATTTATATATCTTGTCGTTACCACGGTTCTTCCGTCACTTTCCTGTATATATTTATATATCTTTGATATTGTTGAACTTGTTCTCTTCCTAAATATTAATGTGATATTTACTGGACGTTTAGCAATCAATAATCAGTCAATCAACCAAAACAAAACACAGTCAAGTCAAGTCAAGTCAAGGAAATCGAGGTTCAGAAGTTTACAATAAGACAAATTTGAAGATACCAAATGGGAAATCAGAAGCACCATGTCGAAGGACAAAGAGTACAAGCATGGGAAATCAGAAGCAGCATGTCGAAGGACAAAGAGTACAAGTACTAAAAGGGAAATCAGAAGCAGCATGTCGAAGGACAAACAGTACAAGCACTAAAAGGGAAATCAGAAGCAGCATGTCGAAGGACAAACAGTACAAGTACTAAAAGGGAAATCAGAAGCAGCATGTCGAAGGACAAACAGTACAAGCACTAAAATAAAAGGCACAAAATAACAAACAATAGTCTACATAGAAAATAAAAGATTCAGCGGCACAAACCTCTAGAATTGAATTCGACTCCTGATCCACATGCGGCACCCGTCGTGTCCTATGATTAATTGACAATTGCACATCATTTGTTTTGATATAAAAAGCGTAGATATAAAGGTTAGGGGTTATGGTGTTTAACGCAACTTTCAACACTATTTCAGTTATACCGTGGCAGTTAAAATAAGCATCAAGTACGTACGCTTAAAGTCAAATAAAATAAAAACAATGGCAGCAAGAAACCAAAATGTATTAAATATGACAGCCATAATCAGATATGGTTTCCTATGCCTGATAAATTTATCTTAGTCTTAGGTTTGATTATAATTACAGTATTGATAATGTCAAACATAAATATATCCAATAAACCATGTCAGTAATGGCTTTAAGCCATTTCTTTACAATCATGGCTTCTGTGTTAGTGTCTAATCTGTATTTTACTTATGTTATTTGTATTTATTTACGGGTATTGGTGTCCAATGCAATTTCAATATGAGGTGAATTGTGTGTTGTTTAACAGTAACACGACAAGTGTCACTAGTGGAGCAGGAATTGCTTACCACCCTTGAGCATCTGAGTTCAGCCTCGACTTTTGGTGGATTCGTATTGATAAATCTTAAGTTTTTGTGTATTGTTTTGTAGAAAAGTGTTTGCCATTTTGTGCTTTTTTTCCTTGGTCATTGTTTTGTCTGTCCTTCTACTATTTACGGATTTTATCTTCAAACATTCCTTGTGTTATTTCTTATAAAGAACAACAAGAAACATAAATATTAAATCAATATTAAATTATTAGAGGTAGTTTTGTTTTAGTTTAAATATATTTTATTTGCCAATTAAACAGACAAAATGGATTAGACGCAAGTTAAACAAGCTTATGAAGTCTTCTCCAAATTACAATTTGTTACAGTAAAGAAGTACAAAAAGGCATGCATTACTATATGTATTCACAAAGAAAATTAGAGGTAGTGTATTGTGTATTATTTTATTTTTGGTACATGTTTAAGCTGTGTAGCAATGGGTAATTCGGTTCAAATTATCATTAGATTGTACAATAACAGCATAGGTAATTAAAAGGTAGGTGGCACGATCGTCTCAGTAATAACATTCATCATGTACGCTCTAAATTGTAGTATATGTAAGTCAAATAGTTTAAAGTTTTTGGAGTAATAAAAACCAAAGGGTCAAAACAGAATAGGCAAAACCGACTAATATCGTCTATGTCTGAGGGAGGAGAACCTTAGTAAGGTCACCTATGTCTGAGGGAGGAGAACCTTAGTAAGGTCACCTATGTCTGAGGGAGGAGAACCTTAGTAAGATCACCTATGTATGAGGGTGAAGAACCTTAGTAAGGTCACCTATGTCTGAGGGAGGAGAACCTTAGTAAGGTCACCTATGTCTGAGGGAAGAGAACCTTAGTTTTAATAATAATTACATTATTTAGGAACTGTAAATTTCAGTAATAAATATTTTCAATAAATCATGTAAATGCCGAATCACTGACCACTGGGCAGATAATACCATCCGGAACTAATAGTCCACCAGTAGAGATAAAAAGAAATAGTGTAGAAAACTTGACAAAATCTGGACACGTAGAATAACAACCATACATTGAAATGTTACTTTAAACAATCTTAAGAAAGGTTTAAAATTACCAAGGGGGAGAAACAGGAAATAGAAGAAGGAAAGAACATACACCACTTCAATTTTGATATTTATCAACATTAAGTTTGCATGAAGGCCATAGCTGTATAGTGTCCTAACGGTTATGTTAATATATAGCCAGCAATACCTGTCATCTAAATAATAAACATTCAGACTGTATGACCTTAATATAACAGAGGAGTTACTCATTGGTCGATACACAAATCAGTTGTCAAGAACTAGATACTGGTTGACTAACAATGGTTGCTAGTGAAGACTGACGTTTATGAAAAAGAATTTGTCAAAACAGTAGATAACCTTGCAGTAAATTTGAAAATAAATACGTCTATGAATTAGTGTTATGGTACGGATGGTCAATGACCCACTCATATGGGAAATATGTGACATTTTTTTCGAGCTGTCCAATAACCATTACAACAGACTCTTTAAATTTGTATCAGTGATGTTGAACCATATCACCAATATAAACAACGAAATACAACATCTTCATCACCTCTCACATGAAATCGCTGAGCAGAAACAAATGACTGTTGCAATTGTTTAATCTTTGAATGCCAAGCCTTATAGAATTGGAACCCATTTTTAATTTGAAAGTATGCAGACGACTGTCGATAACGTCACATATAGGTTATGGCGTAAATATGTTTTTTGATATTTTCATTGTTTCTTTGATGTATAAAAATGTGGCATTAACGACCTCTTGTGCAGCAAAAGTTGAATGAATTTTATAATCTTTGATTTATTTACACATACACAAGTTACCCGATATGTTCCCTTAAGCATATTTTATTTGTTATTTGTTACTCCGTAATCATAGCATGTGTTTATTTACACGTAAGCAAAATAACATAGTGTATTTATCTGCATATCAGAAGCTTTTACTATAAATATGGAACCTTCTGAAACAAAGTTTACAAACAGAAACAAGGTTTACAAACAGAAACACGTGCACATTTCTAAAACACAATAGTAAGTAATTATATTTTCTTCATGTCTCGTATCTTGTCAAACGGTAATGACGGAAACTTAGAAAATTTATGCTTAGTTTAAACATATTGTATTTGCTCAAATGTGCAAAAAGGATAAGACACAAGTTAAACAAACTTATGAAGTCTTCTCCTATATACAATAAGTTACAACATTGTTTGATAGTGCATGCATGTATATAAATATGTCTTACATTAATATGTGTAGATTGAACAAAAACAGAGAAAATGTATGACTTATCTTAGGCCCATAAAGCTAGTTTAACCCCGTCACTTTTTATTGAAGTGCCTGTTCCAAGACAGGAAAGTGAACGGTCATGCATTTATGTGTTATTGGAATCGATTCTGCCTCTTCGCACGAGTGTTCCAACACACAGGTGCTTGGGGACAGGACACAACATCCCCCCTTTTTATACCCTACTCCCTTAAAAAAAATTGATGTTTTTTTTTTCCATTTCCATGGCTAAGAAATATGTAAAACAGCAATAATATGATTGCATCAGTCGACTGATATGTATATAGAGATGCTGTTTATCAGTCGACTGATGCAATCAGAAAACGGCATATAATTTCTGTTTTACATATTTCAAAGCCATGGAAAGGGAAAAAAAACATTATTTTTTTTTAATAAAAGGGGGTAGGGTGTAAAAAGGGGGGATGCTGTGTCCTGTCCCCAAGCACATGTGTTCCGACAGTGTGATATTTTTTTTTCCATTGTATTTTATATAGAACACGGAGCTTCGTGTCCGAATATTGTTTGATGGTATATTATAGGGAAACGTCTTAATGAAAAATAATCTGTATTGACTGACATACGATGTAAGTTCTCAAATGAATAGGACTTATTTTTCTAATGAAGTGTTTTCATACATGTACATATAAATAGTTGAGCGTTTGTCCGTTAAATGAATGTGAATGTATATCATCACCATGTGCTAAAAATATGTCCTTATTAACTCTAATTTTATTATTATAGTTGTACTACACAATGATACTCAAAACTGTCGTCTTTGCCAGTTTAGTTGCTCTTGCCTTTGGTCATGGAAGACTTATCTCCCCTCCCGGAAGATCTACAATGTGGCGCTATGGATATAAAACTCCACCAAACTACAACGACAACCAGATGTATTGTGGGGGATTTTATGCAAGTTCTTTTAGCACTATTATATTTGCAAGATATTTTATTGTCACCATTTCAGCAAAATGCAGTTGAATATTTAATTTGTTTTTGCCTATTTCATAACTCGTGTCGTCCTTTCTGTTTCCAAGCTCATTTATTTATAATACCTTATAATTATTATATCTTTTTCATTTTTATTTGAATATAACTTACATGGTCGTCAAGCTACGGAAATCATAGCAACATCAAAATTAAGAAAAAATATTTAAAAACAATATTGAAAAAGAGCAAGGACCCGGATTTCCAATTAATATGTCGTGGTCTTTTTATTAGTGCACAGTGACCTCAGTTAAAAGGAGAGGTGATTACTGTTTAAACTTTATTTTCATAGTCGTCTTCCAAAGTAACTAATAGGAAATTGTCATTCCTAATTGCAGACACAATGGACAATAAATGGTGGTAAATGTGGAGTTTGTGGTGATCCATGGAATGGCGCACATGTAAATGAGGCTGGCGGAAAATATGCCACTGGTATAATTGTCGGAAAATATACATCCGGTCAAAAAATAAGCGTTAAAGTTCAGGTAACTGCCTCACATCGAGGATATTTTGAATTCCGTCTTTGTCCTGTCAACAGTCCACATCAACCAGCGACACAAGCATGCTTAGACAGACATATACTTAGGCGACCAAATGGTCAGACAAAATTTAATGAGCCAGGATCTTCTGGTACATATACAGTGGATCTCCTGTTACCACAGGGATTAGTGTGCAAGCAATGTGTTCTTCAGTGGAAATGGAATACAGGTGAGAAAAAATAAGTATATTAAGTGTGAGTCAATGAGTCGCAGTATAAATAATCACAGAATGATTTAAACTTATTTTATCCACCAATTTCAACCTTAGATCATACCAAAGAGGACAATGTAATGATCATCAGAAAAAAAGGACTAAAGGACAAAGAAAGATAGACAAACTACTAAGAATAAACTAAATACTGAATAACACGAACCCCATCAAAAACTGGAGGTCAACACACAGGTGCTCCAGGGGGTCAGCGTTGCTGTTCCTCTAGAGACATCCGTCGTGTTACAGTCAAACGATAAGAACATAAGTTGATATGGAAATTCATGTTACACTCCAGTTTACATAAACAGGCACAAATAGCATAAATAAAACATGAATCACTTGGAAAACTGTAAAGACAAACCAAAACTGGACAAAGTGAATGTATTCCTGAAACGCGTCGTGAGCACTCATTGATAAACGTTAGAGAAAATCGAAGGGCACATCAAGAATGGACAATCCAGAGACACTAGCAACATTGGGTACACAAGACACAGGAAGAAAGCAAACAAAAACAAAAAGCATAACACAGAAAACTGACAAGGTGAGCAACCAGCCGAAAATCGGGAATGAACCCAAGTGCTCGCGAAGAGTAAACATTTCCTGCCTCTTATATTAGATATCTACGTTTTTCATACTGTATATAACTATCTAGACCCGATATGTTATTATCCTTTCTACTTGTAAACAGTCAAAACTCCCTTGATTCATTACTAACATTTCACAGATAGCATAAACAAAAAGTTTGAAAAAAATAACCATGGGATAGCATTTTCGTTTTGTCTGTTTACCTAAAACTCACTCTTCTAAATTCTGAAGTATTATTCTTCCAGGAAATTCATTCAACTGTGACGACAATCACAACTGCTGTGTTGGATGTGGACCACAAGAACAGTTCTATGGTTGTGCAGACATATCTATAACATCATCTGGTGGTGGTGTGGCTAGCTCTCATTACTACCACCCATCCCAACAACAAGGAGGATTTATACCTATTAACCAGGGAACATCATCTGGTGGTGGTGTGTCTAGCTCTCATGACAAACACCCAGTTCTACAGCAAGGAGGGGTTATAGGATTTATACCTATTAACTCGGGAACAGGACAATCTGCTACCGTATGTAAAGCTACACCAATGTTTAAAGCACGATATCCTTACGCAGATAGATATTGTACTATACAGTGTAGCCAGGGAAGGTGCCTGTCTAGCCAGTACTGTACTGATGCCTGCAGGAGTAAATAAACAGTATACACATTGTGTTCGTAAAAGACAAATTTTGCTATGTCATTTTATTTTAATCTCACCTCAAATTTATTATTTTATATTTATCATCGTTTATTTTGATTTTGTTTCGTGATGTTTTTGCATAATATTTTTATAACTCCTTTTTTTAATAAAACATCATTATTTGTTTTTTTGTGTTTTTGTTTTGTTTTTTTTAATAAAAAATGTGTATGTATTTGGTGTTCGTGGTGCCCAATCTTTATTTATCTGTGCAGAATTTTGTCGACAATTATCTTTTTGTCCCTTTTCTTTTGTCCATTGTAAATGTATGTCCTTCGAATTACGGCTTCAGATTACCTTTTTGGCATCTCCAAACATTTCTTGTAGAGCTACAACACTTAAATTCAACATTAGGGAATGTCAAATCAAATTATAAAAATAACCCAGTCAAACGAACACAGAGTATACTGTATGAACATGTCATCCAGTAAAGGTACGAGTGAAAGAGCAATTTTTCAGCTATATTACGGCGAGACCAAGTTATATTGGATGAGATAATAATGGTGTCTGCTTTGTACTAGACCAACACACTAATTTAGTATTGTTACCTTTACCTAATTTTTTATACTAAGTACTTCCTTAAATGGGATAAATATCCAGTTTTCGTAACACCACAACCACTTCACTACAACTCCAACTGTGTGCTCATTCTAAAGATTAGATAAACACATAATGACACTCGTTGAATTTTATATAAGTAATTCGATGAATACAGAATCTATTTCTTAAAAAGGGAAATAACCTTTATATGCAGTCCCTCCAATATAAATGTTTGAAGGCGGAACAACATTGCTGTTGGGCTGAGACTTCTCTCTCAATGCGTGGTTTCAAACCTGAAGATTCAAAGTTTGGACCTGAAAGAAAATAAATATAGGCATTCCTGGTTACAATGTAAATGTGAGTGATGATCAACAACCAGAATTCAGAAGTCTACGTGCATTTTACATAATCATATTTCTAAATAAAATAAGAATAGTTGAAAAAAAAATGAAATAGAAAATCAAAATTAAACGTCTGTGGCTAAGGATATGGGACCCTTCAGAGATTCACAAACCCCTTCTTGACTCTCGGGGTCCCGGACCGATGTATCGGCTAATTATAAACCCCCTGTACATGTACATATGCTATACATCGACCCCGTTCTCGTAGTAGTGAGAAATATAATAAACCACTGTTAAAAAGATCGTGAAATCTTACCCTCGGGCAGCTGACATTTCCGGATCTTGTACTTTTGTGATTTTTTGTGCTTAGCTTTTCTTTTCTTTTTTTTTTTGTATACGGATTGTCCCTTTACTAGACAATATCTTCGTCCGTGGCAGCCATTAAAGATTGTAGACTCCTTCAGATTCACAGTTTTATTGAAACCCCCAGCCATTGCAACAGCGAAACTGACGGCGAGCCAGAACAGCACGCTCCTCCTTCTTAATTAGATGATGTTAGTTGTTAGTGTATCGTTATAAGAATAAAAAAGAAAAAAGATAATTTTAATATATTTAATTGGCTTATTTACAACCAGATTCACTGACGGTCGTACTTATATACGTTGTACAGTCAAACCTGTATTAAGAGGTCACCCTTGGGACCAAGAAAAGTGACCGTATAAGACAGGTGACCTCTTAAAAGAGGTTCAATTCATATAAAATTGTATATGACAGGAGAAGAAAAAGGTGACCTTTTAATAAGGTGACTGCTTAATAGAGGTGACCGCATGGACAGGTTAGTAAACAAATGAAAATTCCCATTATACAAATATGAGATATAAATTGTTTCACAATCTCAGCTGGCTACATAATGACTGTGCTATAAACCTCAAGCTTTTAACCAGTGGTAATCCTATTCTTTCAAATGAACATAACGAAATTATTTTTAAGCACGTGTTTGAATATATAAAGAGGTCTGAAAGGTTTCTTGT
This sequence comes from Gigantidas platifrons, assembly GCA_002080005.1. NCBI lineage: Eukaryota > Metazoa > Mollusca > Bivalvia > Mytilida > Modiolidae > Gigantidas > Gigantidas platifrons. Next base: position 55,003 of record MJUT01012939.1, on the reverse strand, counting down.
TTAAGTGGTTCACCAAATGAACAATCACACACACCATCACCACCAACCCCTCTCTCTCTTTCTCTAATTCCTTTCTTCATTCTCTGTTCTTCAATTTACACATATTAATGTAATACATATTCATATGCATGCATGCTCTATCAAATAATGTTGTAACTTATTGTATATAGGAGAAGACTTCATAAGTTTGTTTAACTTGTGTCTTATCCTTTTTGCATATTTGAGCAAATAAAATATGTGTAAACTAAAACTAGAATGAAAATTTCTTTCTAATATGTTCAGCCAAAAAAAAAATCATTGAGTACACATTTTTCGTTGGAAAAAAGGGGAAGGGTCGGATTTCTGGTACGAGATGTAAATATATAATATAATATATATAATAAGGTGACTGCGTAAAATTAATTGCTGTCCTGTCATTTTTTAACATAACTTAGGATAAAAAAAATTGACAAAAAATATTAATATCAGTCGTAAATGAATTGAAAAAAAAATGTTTCGATAATAAAAAAAAAGAAGAAAAAAAAAGAAATTTAATCAGAAACTTGATACCGCACAAACACCAGAGTTTGTTTCAGTTGATTAATTAATTTCAATTAACCTATTATTTAAATTTCACAGGTAGTTAAATGTATGTATATTGAATAAACTGACAATAGCATTAACCCTTGATAGAATCTTAACATTAATGTAACCACTAACCTAGTAACCCGTTACCTGTCCTTATGTTAACGTGGATGCCAGCAGATCATAATTCAGAACATTTCAAATAATAAGAAATATTGCATATTTAACGAGAAATTAGTAAGTTTATTTTATATTTAATTTCTTACAGGTGCACAGCGTAGGGAAAGTGTTAAACTTGAAAATGTAGCACGTCAGTTTTTTCCTTTGACTTGAGGACATATGCATGACACTTCGAGTTCTTCCATAAACGTGATGATCTACCACATTTACTTGCGAGTCATCAATACATTTGTTATATCATGGCGATGATGGTTACATCATCAGCACGAGAGTGATTATTTTTGACCAGGTCATCAATAATTTAGATTTATCATAGTTAGGATTGGTATATCGCAAATGTGAGTCGGCAATTATTTTTGTCGAGTCAACAATAATTCAGGTAATGAATAATGCTATGTTATGGCGAGATCAAATTCTGTTTGATAAGGTGAAGATCTATCTACAAGGTCAACACGTTAAGTTGTTTTACAGTGCTAACTCACCAAAACAATACTCTCCAAGCAGACATGTCGTTTCACGCATAGGCATTCTGACTCTGAGGTAATAATCCTTTTTCCTTACCCATGAATGCTGCGTTTTCTACGAATTAGGATCAGACACAGATATTATAGTCCCTGTCTTTATCCGACCGAGGATCTATCCCACTGGACGAGTGCATCATCTCTGCATGGAACACCACATACGAGGTTATCTCTTTTATTTGTACTTTTAGGTAGATATAAAATAAGCATTTAACCTTTTAACGGCCATAATTGATATATTAAATCAAATTTTGCAGAGAAAAATCACTAAATATTATTACTAAGTTACATAAATATTGTTCTCTTCATTTTAAGACTTGTTATCTTAATTATACTTATTATCATGTTTTTGTCTTTTAAGATGGCTATATATTATGGACAAGAAAGCCAAACCGGTGTCATGTGATATTTGTCAGAAAAGAGCCATATCAACCCCAGTTTCTAAATGGTGCCCCCATTGTGAAGATGGACTTTGTAACGAATGCCTAGAACATCATGGCGTGTCTAGATCCACTGCCCGCCATCACATCATCCCCATTGAAGACTATCAAGAATTACCTGGCTGTGTTTCATCTGTTAAACATCGTTGTGACGTCCACCGAGCTGAATTCGAATTTTATTGTCCGTCTCATGGAGTCGCATGCTGTGTTGACTGTACAAAGGATACGCACAGCACATGCGCAGATTTGAAGCCTCTACATGAAGTGGTTGAAAATGTCAAATCATCCAATCAACTGCAAGAAATAGAACGAAATCTTACTGAAATCGTCGAAAATATAACAAAATTAACGGCGGAACAAGAGGGTAATATTACTATTTTGGACGAAGAAAAACAGAAGCAAGTTGATATGATCAAACAGGTGAGACAGACTGTAAACGATCATCTAGATAAGATAGAAAGTACCCTTATGGACGATTTAACAAGTACACACGAGTCGTCGAAATTATAAATAGAAAGACTGATAGAAAAATTAAACGAGAGAAAGACGAGAGCGAACGCCATTCAAGAGGAGATAAGCATAACGAAACAAGCGGCAAGTCACCTTCAAATATTTATAGGAATGAGAGACATCGAAAAACGTGTAGAGGAAGAAAGTAAATCCTTAGTAACATTACAGCATGACGAAAACTTTTACCAGTCTGATATTCATATCACTTACTCCGAAATTTTGTCCGCCATTGCTGATCGGGTTCCTATCTTTGGAGAAGTACTGTTGGAGACTAGCCCAAAGAATCTTAGTATTATTTTGGGGAAAAGACGTCAATCACAAATGATACTACCTAAAATGAAAGGCATCGAACAAATCAAACTACGACCTGTGTAAAGGATCAAATTACGGAACACACGTGGATTTGATGTTTCAGGGTGTGAAATCATGTACAATGGGACATTATTATTTCTGGACTGGAAGCAGTAGCGATTGCTATCGTGTAACAGTGACGCCTCAGACAGTCGAATCCTAACTGATCTATCAACCCTTGGACCGTTTGATATCACTTGTGTTTCTGAGGACAAGATAGCGGTTACACTACGGATATCAAAAACTGTCGTTCTCATCGATTTTGCGAGTGGAAAGATATTGAAAAGGATAAATGTGAATGGCGAGTGCTTTGGAATAGATCACAGAGGTGGTAGGATTTTAGTGCGTTTGGTAGCTGAAGGTATATTTCTTTTGGTTGATCTCAATGGGAAAATTCTGTCAAGGGTGAAATTTCCGGCTGACCGCTTACGGTACTTCACTTTATACATGGACAAAATTTATTGCACAATAAAAGGGCAAAATACGGTAATGTGCATGAACATGAAAGGGTCTGAAATATGGACATACAGGAACGTCTTGTTACGGGAATCGTTCGGAATAGCAGTCGACAGTAACGGGGTTGTCTACGTCGCGGGAAGAGCAACAAATAACATTGTTCTTATCTCTCCGGACGGAAGGAGTAGTCGAGTTGTCCTCAGTGAAAAAGACGGAATCGCGAAACCTCAGGCGATAGATGTTAGTAAATTCCGTCGACAGCTTCTTGTTTGTAACAAATATGATGGGTCTGCATACCTATATGACTTTTGAATCATATAACTGATATACATGTATACATATGCTATCCTTTCATAGAACAAAAATCCCACTAAACAATGGCTTAAATAAATCTTACCTTCCAATTAGAAATGTCATCCAATAATATGGATCATCATATATATGGTTCATTCACTCAGATTATTCAGCGTTGTGATTTATTTGAATCCATTAAAAAATGATTGATTAATTTGTGTTTAGCAGCTTCAAGTGAACAACATTTCTTAAACATAGCAAGTTTTGAAAAACAAAGCATGCTTATTAAAAGTAAGCATTAGAATGGGCATGTGTGTAGGTTACGATTGCTTCAGGATAAAATAGAATATCATGGATACCGTTGAACAATTGTGCCTGGAAAAGGACAACAAACATTCATATTGCAACTTACTTGGAGCTGCCGAAGGTCTTTTACGTGAAAAGAGTATCGTATTCTCTATACACGAGACATGCATTTACCATAGGGGATGTGTAGGCCCATAAAACTAACTTAACCCCGTCACTTTTTGCTAAGTGCCTGTACCAAGCAAGAAAAATGAGCGGTCATCTATATGGGTGTTAGTTGAAAGGTCATCTATATGGGTGTTAGTTGAAAGGTCATCTATATGGGTGTTAGTTGAAAGGTCATCTATATGGGTGTTAGTTGAAAGGTCATCTATATGGGTGTTAGTTGAAAGGTCATCTATATGGGTGTTAGTTGAAAGGTCATATATATGGGTGTTAGTTGAAAGGTCATCTATATGGGTGTCAGTTGAAAGGTCATATATATGTGTGTTAGTTGAAAGGTCATCTATATGTGTGTTAGTTGAAAGGTCATCTATATGGGTGTTA
>MJUT01012939.1:8432-19007 GCA_002080005.1 Gigantidas platifrons | reverse complement strand
GTAACGATCTTTATAAAACAATAATTACATTACTTCCGTTTTTCATTGAAATGTTACAATATGATTGGTTATGAAGTGGTCACATGATTATGAAAGAGATGTTTCACATCCGAATGAAACTCAAACCCGAACTTGCACGTGCCTCCATGACGACGTCAGATGTAAACAATCAATGGCGTAGTAATTTCCAACAGCAAATAATCTAACACAAATAAAATTCACAACGAAAAATTCAACTATATTAAATTTTGGTGTGATTTAAATATAATTACAGTGTATAAGAATTGAATGCATTCTTTTGAAGTTTCATTGGGGTATGAAAGTGTTGATTTAAAAATGTACTTTGGTCAACGCTTTCATACCCCAATGAAACTTCAAAAGAATGCATTCAATTCTTAATTATAATCACCTCGTGGTTTTGCTTACCTTGTTGGAATGTTATAATCACCTGGTGTGACGTCACGTCAGGTGAATATATCATTCCAACAAGGTAAACAAACGAAAATGTCGTGAGTCAAAGCTTATCTTAAGGGTGAAAGAAACATATAAAATGTGTCATATAATAAAACAATTAATGACTTTCAATTCGGTGGATACCAGGATTTCTTAACCCAAGAATAATATATTTACCTCGGCCCTAAGGGGCCTCGGTAAATATAATATTCTTGGGTTAATAAATCCTTGTATCCACCTCATTAAAAGTCATTAATTGGATATTATCATAAACGAACAATGACTCTATATAACCTAATTCATTGTTTCTGCTGAATTTTTATTAAAGGTTTTTCCTTTTGATTCCGTGTTGTACGACTTCACGTGTTGTTCGACGTCACGTGATCAGCACTTTCAATATTTTCAGGAACGAGAACATACAATAATCATCGCTGAATTGTTCATTTTGCTATAGTTGATTTTATTGTGACAAACACAATAGAATATAATGGATATGATGGAGAATATCTGCTTTACAGTATGTTTTCTTGATATGATGGAGAATATCTGCTTTACAGTATGTTTTCTTGATATGATCGAGAATATCTGCTTTACAGTATGTTTTCTTGGTGTATTGATTCTGTCAGCATTTTATTCCCACCTATATCGTGCCTACCAGACAGTAGTGTATATGCTTTTTTATTTAGAATATATGTACTAAATATGTTGACGTTTTACTACCATATAAAACCATGTATTTATCATATTTAGCAATAGTTAACATACTTGCTGTTGTTTTGTGATAAAATGTGTTGATTCCAAACGCTTCAATTTTTCTTTTATCGTCTTCATAAATGTGTCCTGAGGCAGTATCACTTTACACACGTCAGGACTTTGGTCTGAAAAGTTATGCAAGAACCCCGTCAATAAATGCAGCACAATGACATCCATTTCCCCTGTATGGTTGTTATCTATATATTCCACACAATACTGACAAACTATTTGGATTGTTTCATACTCGAGTGCTTTTTTTGCTACTTCCATTCGAGAAGCATGGATCATTGTATATGCCTCATTTGAGTCAAGAGGGAAATATGATTTTACAGCAGTCGCCAGTGCCACAAGTTGGTCTTGCGTTAATTTGCCTTCAGTTGTTCTCTCATGTTGGTGACTTTGTAACTTTTGCAATTCTTCAGTTACAATTGTCAATGCTCGTTGTCGTTCTATTGATAGATGATCGGAAGTGTTTGTTGACTTTTCGGAAGGCACCTGTTAATGAAGCAATAATTTTATTAATTAATTTATAACATATAAAGCACACACAATGTGTTAAGATACTAGTATACAGTCACTTTAAACAATAAAAACCGTAGATATCTAATTGAGTGCGCACGGTGCTTTTTTTGGAATAATCTTCATCAGATAAGCTCAATATATTATTTCTTACATTTAATGCAACTCATGTTGCATTTTATGAGGTATGTTCTTTATCGACAGATTGTCTACTTGCATAATGTAACCGGATATGACAACCATTCCGGAATATCTCGCATCACTCCTGTGCTTCATGGAAATTCTTGTTTTTTATCCGGTTCGTCTGTCTCTTTTTTTTTCGAATATCCCCTTGACCTTCAAACTCCGAACAGTTTTCTTATTCGCTTCCGAACATGATCCTTCCGCTGGAACTAGTGGAGAGTAGTGTGCGGATCGAAGCTGGAAACTAGTGGAGAGTAGTGTGCGGATCGAAGCTGGAAACTAGTGTAGAGTAGTGTGCGGATCGAAGCTGGAAACTAGTGGAGAGTAGTGTGCGGATCGAAGCTGGAAACTAGTGGAGAGTAGTGTGCGGATCGAAGCTGGAAACTAGTGGAAAGTAGTGTGCGGATCGAAGCTGGAATGGCAAGTGGGTTCGCTTGACTTTGGCTATATTGTATTTCTGTAGAGTGTGTGTATCAGTATTTTATTGCCATTAACTTTACATAGACATTGAACACCGCCACACATGTTTGTGCCTGTCCCAATCCAGTACTTGGATTTCCATGTACCGTTGTCTTTTTTGTATTTAATGCGTTCAGGTAAGGGTGGTTGTTCGTTTTATTGATATTGGTGGAAATAATGACATATTCGTCATATACATGTATAATGAACGAGGAAAGAAGAACCAGATTGTTACTATGACAATCACAATCAAAATTACAATCCTGTTCTTTCTTCATTCATGACTTATCTCCACTTTTGTAAAACGAGTAACGCGAATTGTGCCACAGGTGGCGCAGGAACTGTTTACACTTTCGAAATAACATCGTTCATACCCAGTTTTCAGTGAGTTTCGTATTTCTCAATCTTTAGTTATCTGTGTGGTGTACTGTAGATCATGTTTGCCCTTTATCTTTTGGCCACCATTATATTGCATGTCTTTTTGCCATATATACGACTTCTGATTATCCACTTTGTTTTCTTCAAACTTTATCCATTATATGTCTGTTGTTAGACAGTTCATTGTACACTTTGGTTTAAATACAACATTGAAGGCTGGTGGGGAACTTAAATTTGTGGATTCTAACTTTCGTACATACAGAAAAGGGAAATTGTTTCACTCTACCTAACTATGGGAAAGCTTCGTGTGGTTCCTGTTGGTTCTATTAACATTCGTGGATTTAATCACCAATGAATATCACCAAAAAAATGATAATCCTTAAATCATTCCTGTTACTCTATCTTTAGTTTTATGTGTATGTTTTGTAGATCGTTGTTTGTCCTCTTCTTTTGGCCATTGTCTTGTCTATTCTTCTTCAATATACGGATTCTGATTACCGCTTTGGTATTTTCAAACTATTCTTATAATTTGACCTTAGTTTAGACATACCTGGTTGTTTTCATCTCTGCCATTTTGTGATTTATTGATTTCGGGGTTTTCTGTAATAATTGATTTATTATGTTGGTCTTTTGTTGATACGCTTGCTTTCTGTAATTACAGATAAAACTATAGTAATTAGTAATCTGGAACCAGTTGCATTTTTGTGTAACCACTTTCAGATCGATAGTAATCTTAAACCAGTTGCCCTTTTTGTGTAACCACTTTCAGATCGATAGTAATATGGAACCAGTTGCCTTTTTTGTGTAACCACTTTCAGATCGATAGTAATCTGGAACCAGTTGTCTTTTTTGTGTAACCACTTTTAAACCGATAGTTATTAGTAATCGGGAACCACTTTCAGACCGATAGTATATAGTCAGGGCCAACCTTAAACGCCAATAGGACCAATTGCTCCCTATTGGGCCCCACGCCGACTCTCAGTTGTTCAAGTACATACTGCAGGCTTTACAGAGAAAAACAATTGCATCCATCACCTCATTAGTCCAGTCCTTATATAGTAATCAGGTACTGAGTGAATGAGTGATTGTCGTTTAACGCCAAACGAGAACATTTCCAGCCACATAATGACGAAAACAAGTTACATTGCCATGAGATGACCAAATATAAACGCCATACGCGGGACTGGTTAGTATATTACGAGCGATGTGTGGACAATCTTAAATGCCAAAATTTAAGTTGTCTCTTTTGTCATAAAGTCTAGTAATGCTATCCAGTTAACAAAAAAAAAGATAAATAAATTATTGTTAACTACATCCTATATTATACGAGGTGTCGTCAGTATGGTAGTTGGATTTATAACTACGTTGTGAGTTCGAATCCCGTTCAGGCGAGGAGTACTCGATGACTACATTGAATACATACAACATGTTTAACACCGCCACTCATGTTTGTGCCTGTCCCAGTCCAGTTCTTGGATTTCCAACGTCATGTATCGTGGTCTTATCTTTATTTAATGATTGATTGATTGATTGATGTTGGTGTTTAGCACCACATTCAGCAATATTTCAGCTATATCATGGCTACCAGTTTTAGTGGTGGAAGAAGCCGGAGTACCTGAAGAGAACCACCGACCATGGGCAAGTAACTGGTAAACTTTNACCAGTTGAGTGCACCCTTTTTGTGTAACCACTTTCAGATCGATAGTAATCTGAAACCAGTTGCCCTTTTTGTGTAACCACTTTCAGATCGATAGTAATACGGAACCAGTTGCCTTTTTTGTGTAACCACTTTCAGATCGATAGTAATCTGGAACCAGTTGCTTTTTTTGTGTAACAACTTTCAGATCGATAGTAATCTGGAACCAGCTGCTTTTTTTGTGTAACCACTTTCAGATCGATAGTAATCTGGAACCAGTTGCTTTTTTTGTGTAACCACTTTCAGATCGATAGTAATCTGGAACCAGCTACTTTTTTGTGTAGCCACTTTCAGATCGATAGTAATCTGAAACCAGTTGCCCTTTTTGTGTAACCACTTTCAGATCGATAGTAATCTGAAACCAGTTGCCCTTTTTGTGTAACCACTTTCAGATCGATAGTAATACGGAACCAGTTGCCTTTTTTGTGTAACAACTTTCAGATCGATAGTAATCTGGAACCAGTTGCCTTTTTTTGTGTAACCACTTTTAAACCGATAGCTATTATTAATAGGGAACCACTTTCAGACCGATAGTATATATAGTCAAGGCCAGCCTTAAAAGCCAATAAGACCAATTGCTCCCTATTGAGCCCCGCGCAGACTCTCAGTTGTTCAAGTACACACTGCAGGCTTTACAGAGAACAACAATTGCATCCGCACCGCATTTGACCAGTCCTTATATAGTAATCAGGTACCGAGTGAGTGGTTGTCGCTCAACGCCAAACGAGAACATTTTCAGCCATATAATGACGAGAACAAGTTACATTGCCAAGATTCAATCCACCATTTCTTTAGAAATGCCTGTACCAAGTCAGGACCATTGCGGTTTTCCAGTTTCCCGGTTGTTGACTGATTTTGTCTGTTTATTGATTTATGAGTTTTGAATTTCCCTTTGGAAGATTGCTCTGTGTTCGGTAATTTTGTTATTACCCTTATGACCAAATATAAACGCCATACGCAGGGCTGGTTAGTATATTACGAGCGATGTGTGGAAAATTTTTAATGCCAAAATTTAAGTTGTCTCTTTTGTCATAAAGTCTAGTAATGCTATCCAGTTAACAAAAAAAAGATAAATAATTTATTGTTAACTACATCCTATATTATACGAGGGGCCGTCAGTATGGTAGTTGGATTTATAACTACGTTGTGAGTTCGAATCCCGTTCAGGCGAGGAGTACTCGATGACTACATTGAATACATACAACATGTTTAACACCGCCACACATTTTTGTGCCTGTCCCAGTCCAGTACTTGGATTTCCAACATCATATATCGTTGTCTTATTTTTATTTAATGATTGATTGATTGATTGATGTTGGTGTTTAGCACCACATTCAGCAATATTTCAGCTATATCATGGCTACCAGTTTTAGTGGTGGAAGAAGCCGGAGTACCTGAAGAGAACCACCGACCATGGGCAAGTAACTGGTAAACTTTATTACTTGCGGCTGCGAGTCGAGTGCACCCTTTTTGTAATTTACAAAGACGGGCGCGAACCCATGCAATATTGGTGATAGGCTTGTATGAGTTGCTAGGTAATCCAACTACCAAACTCACTGAGCACCCGGGACTTTTTATTTAATGAGTTATAGTAAAATGGTTATTAGTTTTATTGATATTAGTGGAACTGGTGATAGGCATTATTCGTCATAAATCACGTTCATTATTTATCATTTATCATTGTAAAAAGGATAACGCGACGGGTATCACAGGTGGCACAGGAACTGTAACAGGAACTGTTTACACGTCCGAAACAGCAGAGTTCATCCCCAGTTTTCAGTCAGGTTCGTATTGCTCAATCTTTAGTTATCTGTGTGGTGTATTGTAGATCATGTTTGCCCTTTATCTTTTGGCCATTGTATTGTCTGTTCTTCGATGTACAGCTTCTGATTAGCCCATTGGTATCTTCAAACTTTATCCATTATATTTCTGTTGTTAGACAGTACCTTTGAACCGTAATGAAAGCGGGAGGTTTGGCGCCGTAAAATCTGATTCAACTCACCCTTTCTTTAGAAATGCCTGTACAAAGTCAGGGTTTATGAGTTTTGACTTTACCTTTGGAAGATTGCTCGGTGTTCGGTAATTTTGTTATCACCCTTATTTTATACTTTGGTTTAAAAACAACATTGAATTCATGCCGGTGGGGAACTTCAATTTGTGATTCTAACTTTCGTACATATAGAAAAGGGGAATTGTCTCACTCCGCCTAACCTTGGGAAAGTTTCGTGCTTCCTGGTGGTTCTATTAACATTCGTGGATTTAATCACCAAGGAATATAAAAAAAATGATAATTCTTAGATCATTCATGTTACTCAATCTTTAGCTTTATATGTATGTTTTGTATATCGTTGTTTGTCCTTTTGGTCATTGTGTTGTCTGTTCTCCGATTTACCGATTCTGATTTCCCCTTTGGTATTTTCAAACTCTTAGACATACATTTACCTGGTTATTTTCATCTCCGCCATTTTGTGATTTATTGACCTCGGGGTGCCCTGTACTAATTGATTTATTATGTTGGTCTTGTGTCGATCCGCTTGCTTTCTGCAATTACAGATAAAGAAATAGTAATTAATTAATCTGCAACCAGTTGCATTGTTAGTGTAATCACTTTCAAACCGATAGTATATAGTCAGGACCAGCCTTAAAAGCCAATTGTTCCCCGCGCCTGCTCTCGGCTGTTCAAGTACATAGGCCTACTGCAGGTTTTACAGAGAACAGAAATTGCACCCCGCACCTCACAAGGCCGGTTCTGTATATAGTTATCGGAACAAGTTACAATTTGTGTGTAGTCTATTTTCAGACTTACAATGGGTATTGAGTGAGTGAGTGAGTGAGTGAGTGATTGTTATTTAACGCCAAATGAGAACATTTTCAGCTATATAGAAATAGAAATAGAAATAAGTTTATTAACCAAATCAGGGCCCCAGGAGGGAATATACAATTAACAATTATGATTGATACACAACAACAATACATCAAACTAAATATTCAGTGAAGTATCAATAATTGTGGTGCAGGCACACTCGGGCAGGAAAAGAGGTATACATATGTCAGAAACCCGGTATGGATAGAAACTACTGTTTGATTGTATTTATTGTATATATGTCATACAGTGATACATAGAAAGTTGCAAAGTGTTGTATATATGGAAAAAAAATCGATGTTAAAAATTGTAAAAAAAAAAAAAAAAAAAAAAAAAAGGGGGGGCAATCTGAGGCAACAAAGGGTCCTGTCCACAAGTACTTGTGATTAAATCTGACTCAAAGAGTTGTCCCTGTGGACTATACGTGTAATTTGTTTTACACTTACTTGTAAAGGTACATTATCGAGAACACTGGAACTTCTTGTAGTCGACGGGGCTGATCCCATTTTTTATTATATCTAAAAGTAAAAAAAAAATCATTTTTACGAATCGGTCTCTTGTTAGATGGTTTAGTTTTATGGTGTTTAACGCCACTTTCAACAATATTTCAGTTATATTGTGGCGGTCAGTTTTATTGGTGGAGGAAACTGAAGGATTTTATCACATAATGTTGTACATCTCGCTCTGAGCGGGAGTCGAGCCCACAACATCAGTGGAGATAGGAACTGATTGCATAGGTAGTTGTAAATCCAACTACCATACGATCACGACCACGACGGCCCCCTTCTCCTGTTAGATGTTTTGACAAAGTAATATATGGATACAAACACGGCCTCCAAGAGAAATTTTGCAAGGCAGAACAAGACTGATTTGGGGTCCAGGGAACAGGCTGAGCCTTCTCTCATATTTGAGTATTTGAGGTCCAATAAAACCACTGATGATCAACAACCAGAATTCAGAAGTCTAAGTGAATTTTACATAATTATTTTTCTAAATCAACTAAAAAATAGTTGAAAATACCCCCAAAAATGAAAATAAATCAAAATAAAACGTCTATGGCTAAGGCTATGGGCCCTTCAAAGACTCACACGCCCCTTCTTGGCTCTCTGGGCCCCGGACCGATGTATCGACTTAACCACCCTCTCATAGGCCCAGGATACAAAGCTTACATTTGATATAAACGCCATACGCGGGAGCGGTTAATATACTAGAACAATGAGTGGAAAATTTATAATGCCAAAATTGAAGTCGTCTCTTTTATTATAAAGACTGGTGAAAAATTGACCATTTGTGTCAAATTTGAGATCAATGTCAAGAAATGAAGCAAAGGAAGCTGTTTCTGTCATTTGTTTTTCTCAAGGTCTTTGGGTACGTAAATGGAATCCAGCTAGCAAAAAAAAATGTAATAGTAATATAAAAAAAAAAATAATAATAAATCATTGACAACATCTGAAGTATATGAACATTGATAGTAATATATATAGTTTACGTGTGTTTTATTGCTAACTACATTGTATACAAAGTCATCTGTCAAAAGTATTGGGTAATGTAAAAAATAATCTCTATATAATCAACCAAAACCATAATTAGAAATATTTCTGATATTGTACCTTCATTTACAACTATGTCAGATGAAGAAAAGTTTATGTTTCTATTAACTAGTCATGATTTAGATATATGTAAAGTGGTTATATTAGGTGTGAGTAATATGTATCTGGTAAATCAGTCAATGAAGCAGATCTTATAAACTTATACATTTACTAGATAATTTTCTTTTCTACATGTATTTTACTATATTTGTATCTAATATTATATGTTAATTAGAATATATGTTTATTTATTTATATATATTTATAATATTCAAAGATAGATAACTCTGTCGGTTTTCCTCAGCTGGGATATCATTGTTTGTTTGTCAATACATGTATACTTTTGTATGTTAATGTATCTGGTTATGTTTGTTTATTGATTTTTATATTTTTTGTAATTCAACTGTTCATTAATTGATGATAGATCACTGTTTGGTCTTTATTTCAATAAAATTACTTACTTACTTACTTACTTACTTACTTTACCAAAACCATATTTTTTCAAAAAATTATTGTGAAGTCATTTCTCGATAGATTTTAACAAATTCTACACCAAAACATTCAGAATTGTCTATATGTGGTTTGTTTATTTGCTCATTATGTTTATATGAGTGGTTTTTATTTGTACAATTCCGAATGTGTTGGTGTAAAATTTATTAAAATCAATCCAGAAATGACTTCACGATAATTTTTTGAACAAATATGGTTTTGGTAGATTATATAGGGATTTTTTTTTTTACATTTCCCAATACTTTTGACAGTTGACTGTATATATGAATCATATAATTATGCCTAAAGTGGACCATTTTTTATGGAATTAATGTCAATCAAAATGTAATGTGGTAGATACATTTTTGGGAGAAATATTTTCACCAGTATAATTATATCATGATATCTAAATTTGGGAAATTAGTGTACACTTTCATATACAGTCAAACCTGCCCATGTGGTCATCTGTATCAAAAGGTCATCTGTATCAAAAGGTCACCTGTATCAAAGGTCACCTGTATCAAAGGTCATCTGTATCAAAAGGTCACCTGTATCAAAAGGTCACCTTATCCTGTTATAGAAAAAAGGGCCCGTGTGGCTCAATGGGTTAGGTAGTTGGATTACCTAACAACTCATATAAGTATATTACCAATACGGCGTGGCTTTGTAAATTACAAAAAAGGTGCACTCGACTCACATCCGCAAGTGATAAAGTTTACCTTTTGCTTGCTCATGGTCGGTGGTTCTCTCCGGGTACATCTGGCTTCTTCCATTACTAAAACTGGTCGCCATGATATAGCTGAAATATTGCTGAAAGTAGCGTTGAACACCAAAAATCAATCAATCATGTTATAGAAAATAACTTAACTTCTTTTATTATATCCCCTGTCATAAAATGCCACCCTTTGTTAGTCCTAAAGGTGGTCTTTTAATACAGGTTTGACTATATACGGTGTGTGTACAGGGTTTTTTTTAAATCACAGAAATGGTTACTTAAAAAAGAAAAATACATAAACATATATTGGTAGGGGTACACAATACAACCTTATGTGATGAAAGTTTGTCATTGACTGATGACAGGTCGGTGGTTAGTCTCCGCGGAACTATCGTGTCGTCCACCAATAAAATTGACAACCACAAGATAACAAAACTTGTTGAAAGTGGTGCATGGCGTTATATAATATACCCCCCCC
>MJUT01012933.1:131221-161612 GCA_002080005.1 Gigantidas platifrons | reverse complement strand
GATAAGTATGAACTCCTTTGTTGTCCCAGATTGACCAAGGAGATTATCTAAGGAATGCTTAAATGTTTGCAGCATTACAGGTAACATATCAAACAATAACAGTTTAGGGTACTTCTTGTACACATTTTCGTTATAACTAGGGGGAAGATAGAGTGCAATTTCACGATTTCCTCCGATTTGCGATGAGAGAATTGTAAAATTTGTAATTGTTCCTACATTTGTATTGAACCATGGATACACTTCAAATATTGGTTTTTCATCAAAATAAGAAGAAGTCATAGAAACAGGTAAGCTAACTGCAAAGTTACCACCAACCATATCTATTTTATCGTCTATAAATATCCGATATTCTAATTTCCTTGTTATTCTTGTATCGTCAGTGCAACCTTGACATTGAAAGCCCTCATCAGAAGATATGTACTTAATTTTACTAATCCAGGTATCACGTGATATTGACATCAACTTTCCTGTTTTCCAGTTCAAACCTAGTCCATTTCCTCGAATGTGAAAGTTCTTGCCTGAATTGTTATGAAGTATAAATTACTATTAACGTAGCATTGTAGAACTAGGCCTATTTTGAAAATCATGTAAATATTGAATGGTTATAAGTAAAATGTCATGGTATAAATATTCCGGTATATTAGTGACATAGATGAATAAAAAAATGTAAATATGCAATTGTCAAAATATATAATTTATTTGTACGAGCTGTAGGAACAGGTAGAAAAGCGAGTCTTTGGCGAGTTGTTCTAGTCTGTTTCGCAGCGAGTGCAACATAATCTTATATTTAACGACAATGTACGTATATTGTATTCATTATGCAATATAAAAAAGTACAAACAACTTCCAAATGGTGGAAAAATAGCTGCAGCAAGCGTCATTCTAATGGTTTTCAATTGTATCATCTATGACGTCAGCGCTTATACTGACACCATAATCCTCTGCCGCTTTACATGAATCAGGTTCCTGAAATGCTTTATAAGTTCCATGACTAAATAACACTGAAACTTTTTTGACCTTTAATAGTACTCAAAATCACATAATTGTAGGATACAACAATGATACTCATAAAACACTATTATACTTCATGAACGAGAACATAAGGATGTGATTGTCACTACTACAAACAAAACATAGAAACAGTAATATGTGACATAGACATTCCGTAATGGTCTACCAAGTCATGATAGTGACCATACAAAACATAGAAGCAGTAATATGTGACATAGACATTCCGTAATGGTCTACCAAGTCATGATAGTGACCATACAACCTGCGAAGTGATGACTTCATCTTAACCGATAGGAGCCCGTCAGATTAATAATTTGGGAAGAGGTTGTGTGACATATTTTGTAAACCCAGCACTACGACATATTTGTATGAATTCTTATTGCAATCTGTTTGAAACCCCTTCACCCATCAAATGATATACCATATATCTGTTTGAAACCCCTTCACCCATCAAATGATATACCATATATCTGTTTGAAGCCCCTTCACCCATCAAATGATATACAATATATAAGGGGATGTTTTGATCGTGATCCTATGGTAGTTGGGTTTATAACTACCAATACAATGAGTGCCTATCACCACTAACGTTCTGAGTTCAAATTCCGCCCAGGTGAGGCTCACAACATTATGTGATACTGTTTGTCTCTCCGTACTTCAGGTTCATCCGCCAATAAAACAGATCGCCACAATATAACAGAAATATTGTAGAAAGTGGCGCCAAACAGTACAACCCTAACCCTTACACTATATAATATGTCTGGATGACACCCCCTATAAATGTTTCAATTTGTATATTTGTTGTTATGTGATATAGGACATTGATAACAATATTACTTTACTCAAGTTCAACTGATATTTACTTCATAAATTACAGACTAATTATATTCCTGGTTTCTTTTTCATCTATGTCATTACATCTTAATAGCAAAATGGGGACCGTCGTGGTCGTGATCGTCTGGTATTTTTTTTAGATCTACATGTAAAATAAGTGCATATCACCACTAACTTTGTGATTTCAAATTCCTCTAAGGGCGACGTGTACTCGATGCAACATTATGTGATAAAGTTTGTCAGTGACCTGCGACACTAATACGAATAGATTTAATGACATAAATAGATAGTATATGATCTTCTCTTCAGAAGGAATATGTGGTACTCTTTTACCGTAGATTTATTTTGTCAGATTGACTGACATATGTTAATCCCGGTGTCATATGAATGTGCGCTATGATGAAATCAAGCTATTTTTTGTCATTTGGAATGAAATTTTCAGAAGCCACCAAGCTATATGAAAGCCACGATAATTTGCTAACTCAAAAATACATAACAAATACTATTCCAGTTATTCCCCTTTTACCAATTAAATTAATAGAAGTTTAGGAGAAAAATACACCCACTTGATATTAATCTTTTCCAGATACAATTTTAGACTAAGGGGGGGGGGGGGTGTGTTGAAGTAATAAGGGATCAAATCTAATTTAAATTTACCCAGAAATCAATCTCCTGTTCCTGTACAACTGAGTAAAATGGGTTATTTCATTTATCATAGCTGATTGTAAAATATAAATCATTTCAAGTTTAACAATAGTTTATATATATAATGGAGTGGATGTGGTCGAGTGGTCTAGGACGATGGACGTAAGGCTAATCGATTTGTTTTCTTCCCTCGACGGGATTTGAACTCACACCATTGATACACTGCAGTACCAATCGCTTAGACTTACGTTTATATATATTTGAAAACAAATTTGAATAAATAGCTATTATGAAATAGATAATGCAGTTTCTGTTTTCCGACATATTACAAAGAAACATGAAGGTTAGTTATCATAAAAAAAAACAAGTTATACACGATACGGAGATGTAAGGGTCAACGTACTTGCATCAAAGTGGTTATATCGTGGGATCGTCCCACGATCGGGCCAAACCAAAAACTATGAAATAGATATAAGGATATAGCGTTAAATAATAAAGTGAAAGACTAGTTGGCTTGTTATTATCCTGTGGGTTATATTGGCATCAAAGTGTTTTCCATTAAAATAGGCTACCTTACACCCCGCAAATCACTGACAAATTTTTATCACATAATGGTGTACACCTTGCACTGATCGAGATTCGAACTCGCAACGTCAGTGATGATAGGCACTGATTGAATAGGAAGTTGTAGATCCAACTATCATGGCAAAAACAAAATAATATTATATATTGTTTGTAAATACTCGTTGAAAATGTAATTCACACATTGTTGCACAGAGCTAGTGATTTTTCATATCTCAACAGTATTACACCTAATTTAATTTCAGCATAATTTATTATCATAAAACAGCAAAAACAAATATTCCATAATAATAATAATAATAATAATAAAAGAATTTCTATAGCGCCTTTTCTAAAAATACAATACTCAAAAGCGCTTTACATACATAAAATATATAAACATACATAATTGTAAAAAGAATATATACATGAATAAGAAAAGAGGAAAACTGAAATCATAACCCTAGACAGCCTATAAATAAAAAAAACAATACAAAATAAAATATAAAATAAATAAAATGTCACAGTTCAAAAGATAAAATTAAAACATAACACTATTTACACCCTGTAAGCCTGACTAAAAAGGTAAGTTTTAAGACTACGTTTAAAAGCGTCCAAAGAGTTCAAAGTTTTAAGATGGCGTGGTAAACCATTCCAGAGAGTGGAGACAGCCTTGTCGAAACGGCGTTCACCATATGTCTTTGTTCTTATAACTGGCACTGTCAGTAATGATTCCGACTCAGATCGCAAGGACCGTCTTGGGGTGTTCTGTCAAATAAACTGGTGCTAACCCATGAAAAGCCTTAAAAACGTAGAGCAGAAGTTTATACTGACTTATATATTCCATAGGAAGCCAATGAAGACGAATCAGGTTTTACAAAATAAAAATGTCTTCTCTATATCATACGTGCCTATAATGAACACAGTAATTGTCTTTATCTAACATTATGTACGTTTTCCTTTGAAATCAACGAAAGTCGCATGTCTGATACAAAGTGTCTGATACAAGATGTTGCATCACCACACTGTGGTGATAAAAGAATGGCGCGACGTTGAACGAGACGTTCTCTGCCGAACTACTTAGTCATGACGTCATATATCATTGGAATATGAGAGAAAACACAGTAGCGTGGTATCGTTGAATGAACGACAAAATAACGTGACGTCATGCACGAAATGTAGTCTCCCTCAGAATATATATAGTATAACTAATCGTAGATTTTGAATATCAAAATAAGACCACGAGTGACCGAAGTACGCATAAGGATTAAACGAGTGGGCGGAACTTGTTCCGTCCACGAGTTTAATCGTTAATGCGTATTCGGTCACGAGTGGTCTTATTTTGATATTCAAAATGTATGATTTAGTAATACTGTTTATTATATAGACTTTCAAAATTTCTTATATATATATTTTTTTTATTTGTATATTTGATTGCACGCGTGTGAATCTACGAGCAATGATACTACAGTGTTCAGTTGGAAGGATCTGCCATCTTGAAAATGTGAAATCCTATTTTTCATATTTACAACAATGTACAAAAATAATTAAAATGCTTACCTTGAAAGCTTATTGTAGTTAAATTAAATCACAATTGAAGCGTATACGAAGCCAAATAGTGTCTAATATTTACGTTTCAAACTGCAAGTCTTCATATGACGTCAATGACGTCATCTTGGTTATGTGCCAAAGTCATCAATAACATTTTGCGGAATTTTTTCAGCTTACAATCGTATGTGTATTCACCGTTGCACAACAAGGGACGTAACCACCACACTTATAGCTTTGCAAGAGTAGTTCCGGCGGGAAAAAACTGATATTTCACATGTGAAATACCGGAATTTATTTCACGAATAAATCCACATAATTCACACCTATCTATATAATAATGTATACATTTTACTTTAATCCTTGTTATTTGTTTAACATTCGTTTTTATTGAAATGTTAGATAAACTTATTACATACATAGTGTGTTGGTACAAGACTTTATATCAGGTCTTGCCTGATGCGTGAACTAACCGCATCACAACTCAACACTATCGCGGCTCGTAGTGATACTGGTTCACACAACAGGCTCGACATGATACAAAGTGTTGTACCACCACACTATGTATAAAATGGGTATATATTACAGTGCATGAACGAGGAGAGGAATAATTTTAGCCCATCCACACTTTATTCATTATTCAGTCCTTAAGATAGGCAAAGTCAATGGGGTATTATTTGGTTGAATAACAACAATATATTGCATTTTAACGTTACTCGTTTGTATAATTTCTTCAGATGATCATGTTTACGTAAGTGTCATCTTTTTGTCTGTGCGTCGGTAATTCTACAATAGAGAAGAAATAATCCATATTTTCAACTATAATAAGTACACTAATATCGTACAATATATCAAGAAAACATGGTATTGTATTGCTCCTCGTACTATTTGTTTTGATGATTGTCAGTGTTGTTAAGGTTGACCAATACACCATACAGGAAAAGGAACAAAATATTTGCTAATTGTATTGAGAACCACATGACATGACATAATTCGGGTTAGGGTTATTGCGTATAGTGCAACTGTCAACAACATTTCAGTTATATCGTGGCGGTCAGTTTTATTAACGGAGGAACACTTCGACATGTGCGGGATTCGAACTCACAACTTTATTGGCGATAGACACTGATTGCACAGGTAATTGTAAATCCAACGACCATACAATCACGACCTGAAGTTTATGCTTCTAAGAGCAAAAAAGTCAATAATCTCGTAAATTGACGAATTCATTTACTGATAAACAACTCTCAGCAAGCCTCTAAATGAACGCGTTTTATCTCTCACAAAAATTGCGTCTTTACAATATCCATAGAACATCATGGCGGCGTCAATGGTTTGAAAATATGGAAAGTGTTCTCTTGTATTACAGATCCTGGATCGTATAAGTTTACATTACGCAGCAAACGCAAACGAACGAAAATCGCAAACGAAACGAACGAAAAACGAACGAACGCTTCACACGAACGATACAAAAAACGCAATATACACGAAACGAACGCACGATACACGAACGAACGAACGAACGAAATGTTATTATTTGAATGACTTTTGTGCAAATTGATGTGATAAACTAACCTAATATTTCATACGCAATTGATATATATAAATGGTAAATTAGTCGGTAAAGTAATATGATAATACAGTTTATATTAAATAGTTTATATTATCAATGTGTTTAATAATAATATTTATGATTAAATTTTAAATCTCGTATATTTGACTTTCAAATATGACTTTATATTTATATGATTATATAATTATACAGAATTTATATTTATATAATTATTCGGATTCTGTATTGACAACCATACGTAGTTGTATCAGTTTTTTTCCCGGTCAAGCTGTCCGAGAGGTGTGTGGCTTCATAATGTCATATAATTGTTAATTAGAATGAAATTAAGAGTTGACATTTCACACCTGCAGTGCATGTATTTCCCAAGTGAAACTGGCAGAGGCGTTTGTTTACATACATGTAGATGTTACACATGTAGATGATTTCTCGTTTATTTGTCCATAGAGTAAATTATAGAAAAATGCATTTATTAAATATGCTTTCCCTTAAAACAATTAATAAAATAGTCCAGTCTGGTAACATCGCACACCCTCTAACTTTGCGCATATGCCCGTTTGAATGCTTCCAATGGGTATATATTTTAATTGTGTTTATGAATTGTTAATGCACAATTTATTTGTTTTTAACTCGAAAAAAATTGGAATGTGTACATAAACTCCTGTATTCGTTTCGTGCGTTCGTCTAATTAAACTGACGAACGAAACGAACGCTACACAAAACGAACGAAACGCAAACGAATGGAAAACGAAAAACGAACCATACACGCAAACGATACGAAATATCTGTTAACTTAAACGATACAGGATCTGTAAGTCAACGCTAACACCAATAAGCCACGAAAGCGGGAACGATATGTGTTACATGACTTGTTCGTTACTGGAAGAGATTTTAATTCGGAGACACATGAAGCATTTATTAAAGTATTGGAGAAACAAACTAACATAAGTATACATGTAATAAACAAAAACAGATTAAACGGAAAACATAAAATTCAAACTGATAATTTATGTCTTCGAGGTGTTTGATTGATTAAAAGGCACACTATAAAATGACTCTGTTTTATCTCTTAAGCAGAAGAAAACTGAGCAGGCTTTTTTGTATATAACGTATATCAATTTTAGGAGAAAAAGTAAATAAAAAAAATAAAAATCAGGGGAAAATACAAATTAAAGCCTTTTGCATTTTGTATGTCATATTTGTAAGTGTATGGTAGTTCACGGGTTAAATTCCGGCCAAGTAAAAGCAAATAATTTGCTTTACATTGGTTGCAATTTTGCTAAGATCACGGTAATAAGAGATAATTACGCTTGGTTTCCTATGTGTCGGGATGATATCTCCGTAGTACAACTGTTATTTCTGTGTGTCAACAAGAGATAATTACGCTTGGTTTCCTATGTGTCGGGATGATATCTCCGTAGTACAACTGTTATTTCTGTGTGTCAACAAGAGATAATTACGCTTGGTTTTTTATGTGTCGGGATGATATCACCGTGGTACAACTGTTATTTATGTGTGTCAACAAGAGATAATTACGCTTGGTTTGTTATGTGTCGGAATGATATCACCGTGGTACAACTGTTATTTATGTGTGTCAACAAGAGATAATTACTCTTGGTTTGTTATGTGTCGGGATGATAACTCCGTGGTACAACTGTTACTTTCGTGTGCCAACTTCTCTATACCTATGTATATGGATTGTTTGGGGAAATAAATATATAAGAAAATAAATAAAGTATCAATATCAAAGCATAACATCTTGTCGATGTGTAACGTTTTCTCTCGATGGTATAGCTGATAAATGGTTAGTTGTTTATGACCACCAAACATCTCTTCACCAATATATCCCAACACTATTCTAATTCAATAACTAAGCATATTACAAATTTACTGAAAACAGTTTCAGGGTAAGTTTGTATTTCTTTGTGAGCGTAAATGATCGTTTTCCTATTTTAATGAGTTTTTGTGTGATGAACATGCTTTAAATAAATAAGTAACAGATATGTAAAAGTTCCATTTTACCACAATCATTCTACACACCTGTATTATGTTGTAATCCAATATATATATGTAAATCTGAGTTGGAGGATCTACAAGACAAGATACATATTCACTTTTATACTGAAGTGACATAACTGTTATTTATTAGAAACAAGTTACTCAATATTAATCGTTCTGGTTGGATCTCAACATCCTTCACAGCATCTCAAATGGAATGTTAAATTTAAAGTCAAGTCAAAATACCAAAATTTATCTATGTATAGCAGTTTATAAGTCGTATCGAAAAGACTACAACTCAACTACATGCTACGGTTTCACTGATATCATATGATATGATGTGTTATCATGAGATTTAGTACCATACTGTTACCATGAAATAAATATAATATGTTTCTATACATTATTATTGATCTACGTATGTAATATGCATACCTTGCTCATTAACATCCATGAATGTTTTTGTGAATCAAAGTTACTTAGTATCACATCTAACATCCATTGACCAGTATATTGTCCACTCTTTCCACAGTATGATAATATTGATATCATTTTAAAGTGATTATCAATAGGATGAGGGTTAACTGAGGAATGGTTGGTGTTTTCCTAAGACTGTGTATATTGTCGATAACTATATGTTCAAATGTATTGGTTGATTTCGTTTCTTTTGCTCCCATAGCGATATTACAGCGAATAACACAAATACCACACCATCAGAATAATTCCAAAATACAATAGAAATATCATAGACAAGGAGGCAACATCGAAATCCCATAAAACACCTACATGTGACTGATCAACTTCCTGTCTTAGTATAGGTACTTCAATAAGGAGTGGTGGGGTTAAGCTTCTTTGATGGCACCGAGCCTCCTGTCTAAGTCATATGATGCGTTCATATAAATGTTTTCTACATGTGAGTAAAATTCATACATTCATATAAAAGATACAGAAACATACAATTATTTTATTTATCATTTTCTAACATTTAATTTCGTTTGTTGAATGTTTTATGTACTCACTCAGTGTCTCCGGCTGTGGCATAAATTGCACTTTCAGCTATAAACAGAAATTAAGCTTCATAAAATAAATTCACTTTTAAATTTGTAGAAATATTGTTATAATTTACAAATTAGAAAACTTGTATTGTTCTCACTTCTACATAATGCCCCATCGGTGGGGTTGTGATTACCATGCTCGCTTTGAATGCGGTAGATCGTGAGTTCGAGTCCCGTTCAAGCCAAACGAAAAACAATAACATTGGCATTCTCTGTTAAACACGCATCGTTAAGGAGAAAAAACAAAGACTTGCTGGCTCGGAATCAGAATAATGTGTTAGAATGAAGAGCCATATGTACGCTTGGACTGTTCTTTCAGTGCGCTAGCACCATAAAATTTAAACTAAGCGTCATTTTCATATCATAGAATGTAAACACAATGATATAGCTGAAAAATTACAAAAATCAACACTCAGAGTTATAATGAGTTAGTCAAAACACAGCTATCATGGTCGTCGATTTTGTTGGTAAATCAGCCTCAATTTTATTGGCGTTATCTTTATGTTTTCTTCAGCATTTTCATTATTTTGGTTTTGTTTTTGGTTTTGTTATTTTGCTGCTTTTCTTTGTTTGTTTTTTTTTATATCAGAATTGCACTTGAATATCTGTAAAGAATTAAGCATTGTTGTCCTTTGAATGAAAAGGGAAAATATACACCCTTGTCTAAAAAGGATGTACGCATGTCCATCAATGTGCATGGTACTATAAATGGCATATGGACTTTAATAAAGGACGAGTTAAATATTGACAAGTTCATAAAATTTTATGATATGTACATCGTAGTCGACTTAGCGTTTAAAGTTTACATATGCTAATAATTTCTGCTTGATGGCGAATAAACACTAAATGATCAAACAGACCTTAGAATATATATCAACATATACATCTCTAAGTTAAAAAGTTCCTTTCGCTTTGTTGTATTTTGAAAAAATATTGAATGTAATGGCAAAAATGAAATTGGTAATTGAAGGTCAATATACTTTTATCTAAAGAGGGTTATCTTTATCAAAAATTTGGTTGTGAGCCGTCGTGGTAGTGGTCATATGGTAATTAGATTTACAACTTCCTGTGTAATTAGTGCCTATCGCCACTAAAAGTTCATGACTAGGTGTACTCGATACAGCATTATGCGATAAAGTTTGTCACTGACTTGCGACTGGATGGTGGTTTTCGCTAGGTACTCCGGCATCCTCCACAAATAAAACTGACCGCCACATCTGAAATATTGCTGAAAGTTGCGTTAAAGACCATAAACCATAAAGCGTAAAACCAGATTTGATTGTATTTATTAGTATGCTAATCCTTTATGTAGGTCTTGATAGAAATACTGAACTTCTGAGAATGAAGTTGGTATTTTTTAGTAGAGATGCCCTAGAGCATGGTATTTCACTGTCAGATTTAAAACAGGTAGATATTATTGTGACATAACTTACAAGAATCATGTATGTTTCAGAAAATATGTGGTGTTGGAAAGGTTAAACTTCAGATAAAATGATCAGGTAGACTCGAAAAAACACAAATGTAGTAGAAATGTAAATAAATATAATTGGTGGTTTTATACCTTACCCCCGTTTTACTGTAATATATAAGGAGCCATTAGTTGCACAGAAGTCTTGTTGTACATGTATTGTCTGCTTGTAATCCATCCCGCCCCGTATTTTTATCATGAGCAATTTGTCTTGTTTCATCAATTTACTCATATATCTATTAAGATCTATGCATATATATACCTGGTTTTCCAAGTCTATATCGCTTCAGAATATAAAAAAATACAATAAGTAATCCTATAACCACAGCTGTTGATCCAATACCAGCACCAATACCAACGGCTGCCGAGCTGTTGTCTTTCTCCGATGCTACTGTAAGACAGGAATTTTATCATGAAATGTAAAACTAGATATTGGTCAAATGGTATTGACATCATTCTGGCTTTGTTTCTGTAAAATGTCACTTATACATACATTAAAGTTATCTTTCTACTACATACTACATTTATATATTAATTCAATACATTGTACACAGTTTGATATGTACAGATGCTGATACATTTGTAGATATACAATTTTTTGATTCATTGTCGAATGCAATGTAGAAAGCTAAAGGACGAAAAACGAGTTCAAAGTCAATTATTCGAATGGACAAGCGAGGTAAAATACAGTACAGGTGAGCCATTTTAGCGTTCGAATCGAACCGTGATTGCCGAGCCATATCCCTCATACCGTTTATGAATATGATTTGTCAAGGATTTTACAAGCTTAGATGTGTTAGAGTTTAAATTTTTACCTTTTTAACTTTTCATACAACACGGATATAAACGCCCTTATTTAACCATTCTCGGAATGTATAATTTTATTTATATGCAAGTTCTGTATAGCAGTTATACAATTTTATGAACATTTCATTAATTTATGAAAGCGCTAACCTTGATAAGGTTTTCCTGTTATCGCGAAATTACGGTCATTGAAGTCAGAAGAGTTTGAAGATACCAAAGGGGCAATCAGAATCCGTATATCGAAGAAGAAAAGACAACACAATGGCCAAAAGAAAAAGTACAAAACGACAAATAAGGATCTACAAAACATACATATCAAACTAAAGATCGAGTAACACGAACCCCACTAAAAACCGGGGGTGAACTCAGGTGCTCCGCAATGGTAAGCAGTTCCTGCTCCACTAGTGACATCCGACGTGTTAATCTAGTAACAAACCCAATAATAAATCGTGAATGAGGAAAGGATCGGGAGGTGTTTACGACAAGTGAAACATATCCGTGGTCATTTGTGACACAGATATTCCATAACGGTCAACCTACTCATGGTGGCGACCTAAAATTTTCGAAGTGATGACTTCAAATTTACCAAGAGGAACCCTTGATTAAGTAGCTTCCTTCTTAGCAGCTATCCTCTATCAAAGAAATCCTGCTTTGGAATATTGTAACATCTGAGATATATATACTCCATATGCAGGTGCTGCTGGAATGTTGCTACATATAAATGGAAAGTTCACAATGAGAAAATTGAATTCATATCTTTTGTCGTAAATTTTCGTTCTTAACCGACCCTCACTGTCGATTTCGAGGTGTAGGTTAAGGTATGAAGCAGACCTATATGTATCGTTGGTATCCTTTATTTCAAAGTCAGTGGGATAGATGCGATCAACAAAATCACCAAACCTAGAATTATTTAGTGAAAGGACATCATTTATATTTCGGACCGTGAAATTAAATGATCGGGCTAGCTTCTTTTCGTTTTTCTTGAGAAGCTCCTGTATGAAGTCTGCCTCATTCGAATAAAGAAACAAGTCGGCGAGAAGAGCACAGTTGGTACCCATAGTATGCCGACTGTCGATTGAAAAACACGCCCACCAAACAAAGCAAATATGTTGTCAATCAAAAACTCGAACATGTTGAAGATATTAGTTTCAGAGAACTTTTTGATAGAATCAGAGTGGTAGTTTACAAAATAAGATCCGTCTCTTCTTAGCACAATGTATTTGTATCTACGTTGGCCATTCGTTTTTTTAAACACAGTTGGATCTACTCCATTAATTTGTCCTTCAACTTTGAGTGAGGAATAGTCGCGTAAAGGGTAGAGAAGTCAAATGTTTTAATGCTATTGCAGGAGGAGACTTATATTTTATGTACTCTAACAGATCTTTCGAGTTCTTCAGAATCCACATCTGATTCACACCACCTCTCGAGTAGCTAGTGTAACAGTATCTCTGAAGCCCGGTTTCGACCGCCGATTGAATACATGTTAATAATTTGGAAAGAGGTTTCGTAGGGCATTTGGCACACCCACTAATATATTGCTGTTTGAAAGGACCCTTGTGTAATTTAGGAATCCAGTAGAGTGATGGTAGATCCAGTTGTTCGTCTTTGGTTGAAATTCCGAAGGAACATAAAACAGACATATGATGGTCCAGGATTTTCTCTTTCGTAAGTGTCGTCGGGGTATATGTAAGGTTGCCAAGTGATTTATGGTGAAGGAAACCGCAGTACCCGGACAAAAACCACGGACCTACCACAATTCGCTGATAAAATTCATCACATACTGTTGTATCGAGTACACCTCGCAATGAGTGGGATTCGAATTCATAAATCGTGCAAATGAAATTAAAGCAGAAGAATGAAGACAATAAACACTCAATAATAACATAAATATAAGGGCATGTTGGCTTAAGACATTGTTTCCTGGGCAATAGGAGCCGCCATGTACATGAGCTTGATTGTCACAAGATCTTTGTCGTGTCAATATACATTGTACAATCACCACACGTCGTGGAACATGAATTCCATGCTCCCCATACACCCCAGTTTCCATCTACTATGGATAATAAAAATATATGTGCTATGTATAAGTATGGATATACAACACCATCACAGCAATGTAGACTTTTTTTTATTTTATTTGATTTTTGGTGTTTAACGCCACTTTCTGCAATATTTCATCTATATCATGGCGACCAACTTTAGTGAAAGAAGCCGGAGAGAACAAACGACCATGGGCAAGCAACTGGTAAGCTTTATAACTTTGCTTATCATTGCCATATCACTGATATTATCTTAAAGCAATATGTTTTAAGAAATCTATGAAGAAGGTAATGGTGTTTAATTTTATATTTCTAGTTAAATTAGAATAGAAAGTGTTTTCTTTCAGTAACATCTCACTTCTGCAATATTATATGTATCATGTTGTGTTATTATAATTGGTATTACTACTCTTATGTCTGTGGGTGGACATGATAAACTCAATTTAATTTGATTTCAGCTGTATAGTATGGCCTCCTTATCCATAGTATTCATGTACATCTAGAAAATAATATCACCTGATTAAATAGGCAATTGGCTATTAATATTAATTATCCAGTACATGGGAAGGCATTTACCTAAATGACTTGTTTTACGTTCTGTGCTGTGAAATACTTAAATGTTGTTTTTTTTTTAGTCTTGTCTTTCAACATTACTACTTTGGACAAAATTGTTAATTTAACACGAGCAAGTAAAATCATTTCGGTAATAGGTTTATCCTATACCATAACATAGCTGCAATATAGAACACGTGCGTCATTAAATTTAATTTTACGGTTTTGAGGCTAGAAAGTACCAATCTTTTTCAGCTATTTCGTTATGCGGGAATATTGATAGCATGAATCATTTAGTTTCCGGTCCTTTCCTCATCCATAGCTTATAACCGGTTTGGAGCAAGGGTAACATTACGGGTTCTACATGTGGAGCATGAACGATATTATTCATAATGTAAATTGCCAAAGAAAAAGCTCTCTACGTTAGAAACGAATCTTCATGAAATAATTGCTTAAAACGATGAAAAGTCAACATTCAATTAAGCGAACGATAACTCCTCACGAATTAATTACGTTTTTCTACACGTACTCTCTATTTTCAATATAACACTCTATCGGTTTCAAATCATCGGGGGTTTTGATTGATAAAACTTTCACAAAGAATATTGTTCTTCCAATAGTACTTCTCTAGCTTTTATGAATATTCGGAAATAGAGCAGAACGCTATGATTAATCCTTTCCGTGCATTGCCTGCTGATATTTTGCTTTTTCGTGGGGTTTTTTTTTTCGTTTTGCTGTATTTTTGCTGTATTTTTGCTTTTTTCTTTCTTTCTTTCTTTCTTTCTTTCAATACATGAATTTTTGAAAATACTCATCTTTTGTTACCGACTGCAATGCCTTATATGTTATGTTAGTTATGACCTTGCCATTAAGGCAAACGTTAACACAACCGTAATATTCAGATTTCAAATTCAAATCCAAATTTATATTACCACTAATCCAAAACAATTGAATGTTAATTTCTTTGTCTACGCTATTTCGCATGATGCTTTGAAGGGGATCAGTTATTCATTGCAAAACCATACTTTCTACTGCAATGTTTACTTGAAGGGACATATTCGCGTACGTAAATAATCTGAAATTGGTTTTCGATATTCCCTTTTGAACGAGATAAAGGTGAGGTGCGATCGCAACTCCTAGTAATGATAAATTGATAAAAATAAGTACAAACGATGCGTTGATTTTCTTGATTAATTCTTCTCGGAAACGCAAAGGCAAGACATTTGAAAGCCAAATAATCTAAGCGTCTCTGGGAGCAAAAATACCAACCGGCTCAAAGAGGATAGATTAAATCTGAAAAATTACCTATGATGGAGGATGAACATTATGTACAATACTAATGACATTTTGCTAGGACAAAATATGCACTGACGTGTGCAAAACTCAACCTGTAATTATATTAATGAGGATTTTCTTTTAATTTTTCTTAAGTTTCATTTTGTTTTCGATGTACACGATGTTATAATGTTTTTTCTTACATTTGATTAGGTCACAATGATCTATTGCAAAACATCAATATCTAGACCAGAGACTAGCATCCACTATAAAACTTATTACAGAGCTTGTTTTATGTATTCTGTCTAGTAACATACATTTATGCTTTGACATCTTTTAATATGGCAATTAAGAAACGAATTGATAACAGACATGTAATTCCGCTTTCTGGGTAAATCGAGATTGCTTCATGTATTCCACCAACACAAGAATCTCCAGTACTCATCAATGTTGATATTTGACAACATCTTTAACTACAAAGTCATATAAACTTAATTCAGTAGAACGTAATACAAACATACGTCATAGAATAAAGCTAACCTAACATTTACCTGGACACAACTTTATAGAGCACGATTCAATGTCTGTGTCATTTCCTTGACAATCTGAGCCCCCATTAGCAGGCTCTGGGTTATTACATTCCTGATATCGTGACCTTGATCCACTGCCACATGTCGCTGAACAAGAATTCCAATCTTCCCATGTACTCCAGTTTCCGTGTACTAAATATGTAGTTAAATATAGATGTTAATGAATTAAAGACAACTATAAATGAGATATATCAGTACATCATGTAATCACAGTCATTACAGATTTTGCAATAACGTTCTCCAAATAACTATATAAAGAGCACGTGTAAATACTTTATTTTATGTATATGTCTTTATAGATGAAAATTGCCATAAAAGCTCTCTATGCTAGAAATTAATCTTCATGAAACAATTGCTTAAAACGATGAAAAGTCAACATTCAAATAAGCGAACGATAACTCCTCACGAATTATTTACGTTTTTTACAAGTACTTTCTATTTTCAATATAACGTTCTATCGGATTCAAATCATCGGAGTTTTTGATTGATAAAACTTTCACAAAGAAAAGTATTCTTCCAATAGTACTTGGCTAGCCTTTGTGGATATTCGGAAATATAGCAGAATGAAATGATTATGATATTTTTGCGTTTTTTAAGTTCATCCGTGTTTTATTTTTGTCTGCTGATATTTTCTTTTTCGTCGTTTTTTTTTTTTTTTTTTAATTTCGCTGTGATTTTGCTTGTATTTTTTTTAGCTCACCTGTGTGAGTTATTGTCATCAATTGGCGTCCGTCGTCCTTCGTATAGGGGTTCCCTTTAAAAGTTATGTCCGATGCTCCTGCCGACGAACCATCATGACCACCATGTCTATAAATAGAACATAGGGCAAAATCGGCAAAAAAGCGGGGATGAAATTTTAATTGTCCATTGCTTCTTTAGTATAAGTCAAAATGAGATCAATTTTTAATAGCAGCTACATGGCAAAGAGTAGTTTAAAATATATTTCGGGTTTTTCTGTAAAATTGTTCTTTCAGCCGATTTATACCGATTATGCAAATTATGCATATTTTGTTATGAAAATCACATTTAAATCTCTTCTCTGAAACCTTTGAACCGAATTAAACCAAAGAGGGAGACGCTTTAAGGTGCAATATTGGCCTCACATTTAAAAAAAAAATAATGCTTGACATAGAATAAAAACAATTTACTAATTTAATTGTTATATAAACACATTTTCAAAAAATATATCTTTCCGTGAAATTGAATGCGTTATACCGTCATAATGACCTACATCTAAAAGCTGTATATTTATTTAATTAGATACAATTTTATCAATAGTGTCGATTTCTTAAAACAAATAAGGTATGTGGATAAATAGAGAACAAAAAGACTTTTGAACATGGCAACACTGACCGATGATGGCGAAATGGCAAACAGAATTATTAATGATGGGTTTGCAGAGAATGCAGTAAATCACGCTACTTGTATGACAAATTACTTACTCAAAAGAATTAAGGACGACAGTGAAGACTATTTAATATCTGAACATGATAACTTATTTCAATCCTTCATTTCAGCTATCAAAGATGACTTGCTAACTCACAAAGAGATATTCACTTTAACCCAACTGCTAAAACTTTTTTTTCTGATTTTCTGCCCTCTGATCGAAAGGAAATTTGCACATTACACAGACTACAGCAGAAATTAGAAAGACATATTGGTGATTTGATAACAATACAACCACAGCATTGGTCAGTGAAACCAAATAAGACAACTCTCCAGGTGATGTTTTCAACATTTTGTAAACATATTCTGAAAAAAAGCAGAGGTAGCGTCACATCCAGTAAGAGCATGAAGGGAGGGTAAAATCATTCATTTGACTCTTAGGTTATTTAGTAGAAATACCACAGTGAGAACGCGGACGCGGACACCCTTGTTTATTGAGTTTCATTATTTTTGTTTTTGTTTTTGTTTTTTTTAAGATATGCATTGTAATACAATGATACGTCGTAAGTTCTGTATTCTGAAAAAAAATGACTATCAGTGCTTTTCATTACCTGACTTTGTGGGTCTGCTGTGAGGAAAGAGATGCACATATTAACTAACTGTATTTATTTCTGAAAAGCACATATTGTGAATACATTTTGGAGAAAATTTTATCGACTTCTGAGATGGGGCCGATTTTGGCATTTATAGCACCCAGTCCTTTGGCAGGGATAGTAATTGGGTGGTCCCGTTTGACAATTGTGTCCAACAGCCCCACCCTCCATTCAAGATGGCTGCTGTTACTAAAAATAGAAATTTCTTCGATTGTCCATTTCTGCTTTAGTATAAGTCAAAATGAGCTCAAATTTTAACTGCAGCTACATGGCAAGGATTAGTTTAACCTATATTCCGGGTTTTTCTGTGAAATTTTTCCTTCAGCCGATTTATACCGATTATGCAAATTATGCATATTTTTATAAACGATCACTTTTAAATCTCTTCCTCTGAAACTACTGAAACAAATTAAACCAAACCTGGCAGGGATGGTCCTTTGGAGGATCCCTTTCAAAACTATGTCCGACAGTCTCGCCCTCCATTCAAGATGGCTGCTGTTATCAAAAATAAAAATATCTTCAATTGTCCATTGCTGCTTTAGCATAAGTCAAAATGAGCTCAAATTTTAACTGCAGCTACATGGCAATGTGTTGTTTAACATATATTCCTGGTTTTTCTGTGAATTGTTTTTTCAGCCGATTTTTACGATTATAGAAATTAGGCATATTATGATAAACGATCATATTTAAATATTCTTATCTGAAATGGCTGCTGTTACTAAAAATAGAAATTTTTTTAGTTGTCATTTTCTGCTTTATGACAAATCAAAATTAACTCAAATTTTAGCTGCAGCTACATGCCAATGGGTAGTTTAACATATTCTGGGTTTTTCTGTGAGATTTTTTTCAGCCAGTTCATTCCGTTTAGGAATATTTTGAGGTAAAAATCACATGAAAATCTTTTGCTCAGAAGTTTGAGTTGAAATGATCTTTGGGTGGCCCACTTTCAAAATTATGTGTAACACCCCCATTTTCTTTTTCAACTTTAGATCTCAAATTGAAAAACAGGTGAGCGATTACAGGATCCTGGGAGCCTCTAGTTTTTTCAACACATATATTTTTGAAAATGTTCATATTTTGTTACCGAGTGCACTTCCTTATATGTTATGTTGGTTATGACCTTTTCATTAAGACAAACGTTAAAACAGCCGTAATATTCAGATTTCAAATTCAAATTCAAATTTATATTGCCACTAATCCAAAACAATAGAATGTTAATTTCTTTGTCTAAGTTTTTTCCCATGATGCTTTGCTCCGTATAGACAAATTTAAGATATTAGCAATATTAACCAAAAGATTGCATGTAACTTTGACTGGTAGATAATATTATACTCATATTGACTGGGTATGAGGGTAAATGCAGTTTTATTCTCCCCAAGGTACCAACTATTTCCCGAGGCAACGCTGAGGACAATAGTTGGTACAGAGGGGACAATAAAAGTGATATTACCTGAATATGAAGTCTATAAGTGTTTTATTATACTGAACAGCTGTGCAATTCAAAGTTCTAAATTGTAGACTCTTTTCTGATGGATTTCTAGTCTACTTTATTAGTGATTTTTAAAACTAATACATATTCATGAGTGTGTATTTGACGAAAATATTAATTAAACAAAACTTTTTTTTATTTAATTCGTTCTTTTTTTTGTATGGATATTAGAGGGTGATAGGATCATTCTATTATATACGTCATTTAGCTTAAGTCCATGAGATGAATTATTTAGAAAAGTCCGGGAAATATGATTGCTGAAATTACCACAGGGGGAATAGTCATTATTTACTTCTCGTCTGTCCTCTCTGTAATTTAGCTGGCGCGGTGAAAAAGTCAGAGGGCTTCCATGACGTCATTTAATTTAAACCAATGAGATACATGATTTAGAAAAGTACAGGAAATACGATTGCTGAAATTATCACAGAGGGGAATAGTCCTTAAATGTTTGACCGGCACCATCGGGGAAATAGTCATGCAGATGATTTTAGGATGCAATATCAAAACTAGTCATTTTTTATAAAGGAAAAAAGATACTGAAGTATAATAATAGTCCTTACAATATACAGTATAAATGGGGAATTCAATAAGCGGAATTTCACTCCGGTGTACTCCAGGCGACCGTTTCACTAAAGTGATCGTAAATCGTAAGTCTAAGATCACTCTTAAGATTTCCTTACGTG
Source organism: Gigantidas platifrons (assembly GCA_002080005.1). Taxonomy (NCBI): domain Eukaryota; kingdom Metazoa; phylum Mollusca; class Bivalvia; order Mytilida; family Modiolidae; genus Gigantidas; species Gigantidas platifrons. Next base: position 141,451 of record MJUT01012933.1, on the reverse strand, counting down.
CACGTATACGTGCGTTTCACTAAACTAGTCCTAAACTTTAAGAGTTACGACTTACGACTTGCAGTATTTAAGCAGTTTAAGCATAGTGGTGGAAGAAGCCGGAGAACAACCGAGCAGGGGAAAGTAACTGGTAAACTTTATCACGTGCGACTGCGAGTTGAGTGCACATTTTTTGTATTATACAAAACCGGGCGCGAACCCACGCCGTATTGGTGATAGGCGTGTATGAGTTGTTAGGTAACCCAACTACCTAACTCACTGAACCACCGGGCCCTATATTTTATATATAAACCCAACAGTTTGGAAGCTGATTACATTAATAATCACGTTTTAAATGTGTTTAAATACATTTTTAATATTCAGCTAATTATAAAACTCTAAAGTGATTTTTTAAATGAATAAACCAAAGCTACATTTTGTGTATCAGAAAAAAAAATTGTTAAGTGTAAAATTTTACCGAAATTTGAGAAGGAATTTATTTTATGGAATATATTTTAACAAATTTCATGCTATATGCACAGTCACTTGAAGTTTCAAAAATAAGGGGGGGGGATAAGAAAAGCTTCGAAAAATGTTGATTATCTATAATAAATAAGGGAAATTTTTCGAATTTTTTTTTATTTTTTTCCCTTATTTTTTAAACTTCAAGTGACTGTGTTTCAAAAATGTTACCATAGATTTGGCAATACATTCACATTCTGCATCGATATTCTGTTTGCGGTGCATTTCAATTGCGCGAAAAATATCCTATATTTACGTGAAGAACTTAACCGCATGACGATTGTGCGGATTTTTTTTTCTACCTTTCTTTAAAGTATATTTCGTATTTTCATAATATTTTATGGTTTTTATAAGTACTGACGTTCCAACTTTTTTTACCTCTTTCGCCAACTTAATCTGTAATCACTGTCCACCACGGGGGTGGGGGTGTTAAGATTTGGGTAGGTTTATTGCATCACTATATAAAAACAACAAAAATACACATCTTACAATATTATACCTTAACATGTACATGTACTGTTGATTTATATTCATAGTGAGTGTTTTAACCCTTTATATTATCAATACAAACTACCAATGAATATTAACATTTGGACTGCTAAAATATATGTCACCTTCAAAATTATTGTTTTTTTTTTTATGCATGTATGTTACAATTTTTTTTTTAAATCTATATTTCATATATTTGTATCTATGTTATTCTGATATTTTTTGTTTTCATTTTAAAGGATGACGAAAGATGTGAATAATCCATATTTCATCACAGGGACTACCTGTGATTGCATCGTCAGTCATGCTGCAAAATGCAGAAAATGTTATGAGTAAATTAAATATATTCTAAATAACAGATAATTCGCGCAAATGCAAAAAAAAAATAGTATCAGGTACATTTTATGGGCAATTATAATGCTCTTTCTCCGTGCAAAAGTAATAACTGTTACTCTCCAAATCCACCCAAATATAATGCGCCCATTGTTTGTACATGTACCCTATATAGTTCTTTTCTTGAAATTTCTTCTAGGTACACACTCGGTAATAAAATACGTTGATTAATTGTAAATGCAGAACTGATAGAAAGTACACTGAAACAAACAATAATGTGTAGCTGTTTTAATGATTTTTTATGACTCGAAATATAAACAATGTTGCGTGCATCTATTATTTATTGCTCGCTTCATTTGATTAATGTTCCTATTAAAAAAATACAGATAGCAATTCTTCTCTTCAAAATTAGATTTACGATTTACGACTTACGAGTACATTCCACCACTCTTAACTTTGCGATCACTTTTTGTCGTAAGTCGTAAATCTGAACTATTAGTGAAACGGTCGTAACTCTTAAGAGTACACTTACGTCTACGTTTACGACTTACGACCTTTAGTGAAACGGTCGCCAGGAAGATAAATTGCAGTTTTAGAATTTAACTATCCGATTTCTTATTTTTGCTCGAATTAAAATGTTTTTAATGATTACTTTTATTAATAACTGATCTTACTGGATTTTACAGTCACTTCGAAAAAGACTGAAACTGCATGTTTCACGGAATTCCTTGCATTAAGCGCTTACCTTAAAATAAATGAGACAGGTAAGTCAATTTCGCGGTAGCCCCGAGTTTAACTGCTATAGTGTTATCCCGCTATAATACATAATAAAGCAAGAAATACCATTCTTCTAGAGATCGTGAAAAATATCTAGGATAAGAAACACTACAGGACATCGACATGATAACAAATACAGTAGGTCGCCATGATATAGCTGAAATATTGCTGAAAGTGGCGTTAAGCACCAACAATCAATCACCAATATAGTAGGAATATTACATCTGTCAATATAATTTGCTGCATTGTTGTTTTTTTCTGTATTGATGGGGACGCTTTTCATTTTTTAAATAATTTCGTCCTCCTTTCTCCGTAAGGGATGAAAAGCAATTTGATACAATCTGAGCTTGGTATGTATATCAACGTAAGAACCTCCTTGACGTTACATAGCTACAAGACAGGTGCATGCGTTTTGTACGCACGAGTGGTTGACCAATCAACGTCCGACATGCCTATCAAGCGAGGGATAATTAGTGTTATAGTATACTCTTATTGTTGAAATCGCATAGCTTTATAATATACAATTCACAAAGGACAAACCAAAAAATAATCTTAAGAAATAAAACCAAAGGGAAGAAAATAAAAACTCAATTCTAGCAAATACCTGGACATGGCGTTGTAAGACATGATGTCGATTCACCGTTGTTTCCTTGACAATAGGAACCACCATGAGCAGGTGCTGGACTGTCACATGATCTATATCTTGTCAATTGTCCATTACCACACGTCGTGGAACATGAATTCCATGCTCCCCATACACCCCAGTTTCCATTTACTATGGGTAATAAAAACATATGTGTTGTACATAAGTATTGATATACAACAATGTAGACTTTTTCTTGGTGATTGCCATATCACTGATATTATCTTAACACCATCTGTTAGAAGAAATGTATGAAAAAGGAAAGGCTGCTTTATTACATTTACTAGTTGAATGATAAAGCTTCTATTCTTTCAGTAAAATGTCACAGAAAAGGGTCAACTAAATTCGTTTTTTTTAATACGATAACGTCTGTGAACAATCTGCTGTGTATTCGATCTAATTTAAAGTATGCTTTCTTCATCTATAAAATGTTCATCTAGAAATAGACAATGTCATCTTCGTGATTAGTATGTAATTAGGCATTAATACCACATGATTCCGTGATTAATTAATTATTTAAATTAGACGATAAAATCTATCTTTGTGTCAATTGTCACCTTTGTTTTCTTTTAGAAAATATATTTCTCCATAAAAGCAACAATGTTTTGATAAACAGAAATATTAAATACATCTTTAACATGATGAGTAAATACAATACACAACATGAATTTATACATATACCTGGGGATATAATTGTTGTAGATTATAATTTCGTTATTGGATTATTCTGGATGAATTGTTGTTTTCAAGGTACAGATGAGGGATTAGGGTTATGATGTTTAACGCCACTTTCAACAACAAGATTGTAGCTATATCGTGGCGGTCAGCTTTATTGCTAGAAAAAAACGGCAGTACCGGGATAAAACCACCGACCTACCACAATTCTCTGATATAATTTATCACATGACGTTGCATCGAGTACACCTCGCAATGAGTGGAACTCAAATTCATAAATGGTACAAATGAAATTAATGCAGAAGACGGAAGACACTCAATAATAACATAAATACCTGGACATGTTTGTCTAAAACACTGTGACGTGTCATAGTTGTTTCCTTGACAATAGGAACCACCATTCACAGGTGTTGGATTGTCACATGATCTATATCGTGTCCATGTGCCAGTATCACACGTCGTGGAACATGTACTCCATGTTCCCCATCCACCCCAGTTTCCATTTACTATGGCTAATAAAATATATGTGTTATGCATAAGTATAGATATACAACAATATCACATCAATGTAGACTTTTTGATTTGATTTCATTCTTGGTGTTTGACGCCACTTTCAGCAATATTTCATTTATATCATGGCGACCCGCTTTAGTGGTGGAAGAAGCCGGGGAGAACCACCGATCATAGGCAAGCAGTTGGTAAGCTTTATCACTTGCGGTAGACGTTTTGCATGTCATTGCCATATCACTGATATTATCTTAAAATCATCTTCTATACGAAATCTATGAAGAAGGCAAAGGTGTTTAATTGCATTTTCTAGTTGAATTAGAAAGTGTTTTCTTTCAGTAAAATCTCACTTCTGCAATAGTATATGCAGCATGTGCAATAATAATTGGTATTAACACTTGTTTTGTCTGTGGATGAACATGATAATTTGAATTTAACTTGATTTCAGCTGTAAAGTATGGCTTCCTTATCCATATTATTCGTATGCAACTAGACATGGGGTATGGGAGATAACTCTATTTGCAGTGTAATCTCAAATATATGATCATCTGTGCGTTTGAAGATTCCACCTCAATTCCAAGCTTCTTGGTGATAAAGATTGTTTACATTGGATTTGGCCAGTTACAAAATATGACTCCTTTTCCTTTTACCTTTCCATAGCTGTGCTCCTTGTATTTTAATATCTCATTGCTGTTTATGCCAGTGTCAGGCAGTGTGTTATTATTATATGCCCACAAAATATCATTGAAATATCTCTTTCCAGAAAAAATATTCATCGAAATGTGTTGTAAAAAATGCCAGAAATGTAACAGAATTTGTGTGACAACCTTTTTCTACTGAATTTCAGGGGTTTGTAAAAAACAAAAAAATAAAATATTCATCATAATCTTAGATATTATGAAACTATAGAGCAAATTATACGGTAGTGAAAAATAGAAAGCTATGCTTGGGGAAAAAAATTGTAATATTATCTGATCATCTCTTATACCGTCGTCCCCTTCTCCTAAGAACAAATAAAGAATAATCAGAATCAAACGAATACAACTGGAGGACGGAATATAAAGGAATGCAACAATATAGCTGGGTGGCTGTCTGTGTTTTGTTTTTTTTAATGAGTATATGTCTCGATATTAACTGATCCCGCCTACTTCGTTCCGCCATCTTGTCATTGTGGTAATATAGAGACAGTTGTTATGATTACGAGCTGGAAATGGATATTAATAGGTAAGTAAGTATAGAAGAATGTAGATAAATATCTAACGAAACGATACATATATGTTTGATCTTTCTCGGACCCGATTTCATGACAATAATTTGCAAAAAAGGTGTGCAAAATTTTCACCGCGCATTTTCGAAAGTTTTTGGTAGGGTGAAATCCGTAGCCCTATGGTCCGCAAATATCAGAAAACTGGCCAAGGACCATAAGGGCTACGGTCCCGCAACTATATCGAACCATACTTACTAATTTTCCTAAAAACCATTTGTGCCAGTTCCTGACAAAGGAAATCGGCAAAATTGTAATCAGTGCTCGTTGTTCTCGGCATTTGTAAGCAAACCAACAATGTGAAATAATTTGATTTTATTACTTGCATTAGTCGGATATGGAATAAATCGTCAAAATGCATTTATCTTCCTACACGGGTTTCTCCAAATAAATGTGATGCATTAGATTGATAAGTTATGCATGAGAAACCAGTGATGATTTGAAGTAATTTCTAAGTAAAGCTCACTAAGCGTTCCTTACAATAGAATGACTGTGGAGATATGATATTTTGCATGAAAATGATGAAGATGGGTCAACAGAAGGAAGTTGGAGCAAGTATTTTGACCTCAAAAAGTGATGTAAAACATTCTTATTAGGTCAATATTTACATCACATTACATTTTATTGTATAGCGAGATAATATATTCGTCCATATTGCACACCTGGCCCCGGCGTCACAAAACTAAAATATTCTGAGAATAAAAATATTCTCAGAATAAGAATTTTTACTCAGTTGAGAATAAATCTTCTTTTCCACGCCACAAAACTTTTTTCTCAGATTTGAGAACGTTCTCAGTTGAGTAAAAAAAAATTCAACTTCGTAAGTGGCATTCTTCTTCTTGTCCGGTATATCCCTCTTTTATGTTGAGGAGAACCACTATAGTGTTGATTAAACATATTTCAATACTATAAAATACAATAAAAGTCTATATATACAAAAAAGGGGGAGTTTCTTCAGTACACATTGTGGAACTCTCCTGTGTGGAAGATAAAGAAGAACTAGTAAACATCGGGAAAAGAACGGGCGTTTTGATGTAAGTTGTCAAATTATCGTCTGTTTAACACATTGCATTATAAATATGGACACTAAAGGGAAAAGTGGGTCCATCTGGACCATGGACGAAGAAATGCTGCTTATTGAGCAATCAAAGTTAAAAGATGAGGAACTGTGTGGAAAACTGATGGCAGATATCATTGGTATCATCAATAAACTCTATCGTGGGTCGCCTAAACCGATATTTCTCAATAAATCATTATCTGTCATGGTTTCTAAGGAATTACTTCTATCTCTGTATACCCTACGCCTTGAAATTATTGTATTTCTTTCTTTTCTACGTTTCCTTATTATTCTTGACATCATCTTGGATGTTGAGTAAATTACTTAAGCATGGTTTAAGCCATTCTCAAATATTTAAGAATATTCTCAAGCTGAGTACACACATTTTGCTCAAATAGTTTTGTGGCGGTCAATTTTTCTCAGAATACAAAATTTAAGAATATTCTCAAGCTGACTACAAAATTTGTACTCAAATAGTTTTGTGGCGCCGGGGCCAGCATGCGCTACAAATTTGACGTCAATAGATTTTTCCCACGTAAAATCACTATGCAATAAAACGGTTATTGCACGAATATCGGATAATATTTTCCATCGTAGAATAATATATTGCACTAGCAAGTTCGTGCAATATCAAATTCTACTCAGGGAAGATATTCCCAAATAGTAGTGCAATAATCCTATAATATTTAGGCATTTGTCTTTTCATTCCATAGTCTTTATAAATGGTGGCTCCTGAACAGATGAAAACTTCGTACATGTATCTTGTTTCTTTATAGTTTTTAAACTTTTGGACAAATCCATTAATTTGATAGTATCAAATCAGTCCTGAAACGTTTTCCATTATATTATATATTGCAGTTTGAGCAATGGGTATATTTCGTGGGAAAAGGAAAAAGGTCTGAGACTTTCAATTTACCGAAAGCCATCAACTATGTATCCAAAAATGAAAAACCCATGACAACAGCCTTACATGCATTCTCAAGTCCTAGTTATTCCCCAAATCGCAAAAAAAAATGTCGCTGGTTATCACCTTCGCCCAGGCAGTTTGAAAATTTCCATAATGTGCTTCTCTCCACGACAAAGAATGTGAACGATCTTGGGAGACATAACAGCTTCCCTTTGTCAACAATATCACCACTTCCTAGTTCAAATACTAAACGAAAACTCGATTGGTATGACCATTCAAAAGAAGTTAATGACTCATATAAAGATATAGAGGAACATTTCAGTCTTTTGGATATAAGTGAAGAAGATGAAATATAATTCTAACATGACCTCCTTCTTTCGCTTTGTTAGCAAACGAGCGAGTTATCCATTTTGGTATAATCTCATTAGCACATGCGCCGGTGAATGTGACCGACTTTTCCAATGGCAGCATAAATTGTAACCCGAATAATGCCGATAGAGGGCGCATTATTATTCGAGTTACATAAATTATGTGCGACATTTTCCGCAAGCGTAAATATAAATTACCGTCTTCCAATCAAAGTATACTACCGTATTTGTACTCTTAGACATATCAGAATCGAAATACATCATGGAAGCAAGAATGTGTTTTGAGTTTCAACATGGATTGGTGGATATTAGTAAATGTTATCCCTCGCTTCTGGCTCGGGATAAAATACTAATGTCCGCCAATCCATGTTAAAACTCCCAACACATTCTGGTTTCCATGATTTATTTCTTAAATAAACATGATAGCGTAGATGGGATTTCGAAACCACTAGATGCTCTGGAATATGACATTCAAATTCATGAAATAGAAAAGCTTATTCCTGATGTTTTGAAAGCTCTAGGGGAAGATGGCCACGGGACATTGGTAAAAGACTTTTTTTCAGTTATTGTATGAAAAGAGGTTTCCATTAAAGAATATCGCATTTCGATTATGGGAGATGCATTTTTGTCCAGTGGTTTACTTTGAAAGATACTAGCTGCATGCGATATTCGGACGAGACGCTGCAGTTTTTCTGGTTAGGAGGAAAGTTATTCGGAGGACGATTTGTGAGATTTATGTCTGGTATGAAAAATGAGACGGAACTCTTATTAGGACAACAAAATTTCAAAATTTACTGCAATTTCCGTACCTGTATTTTTATATGTTGCTTGATCAGGGAGCCTGGGATAAAGTAAATCGACTTATTTCAAAACACGCTTGAGCATACCATCAATATATCGTTGTCATTTTTTCTTCATATGTAAGAAAAGCTAATATCCATGTACATGTACTTGCAAATTCCCACCTAAAACAGGGTATCTGAACACTCACCCCCGGTGAAGATCGGTGTTCGATTTCACGAACAGTCTTAAGGACGATTTCGATCGTACGTTCTGATGTCACAAAATGTTTTCCCTTTGAAGTTTTCTTAATTACGACCAATCTTTGACTTACGACTTGTTGTGAAACCGGTCACCGAATCAAGTAAAAACGATAAACCCTACTCCAATTGCAATGTCATTTGATTATTTTTTTTATCTATGAAATTGTTTAATGCTTAGCGGAAAGGGATGAACATACTATTACTGGACCTTTGATAACTGTTCGCTGTTTTTCCATTTATATGTCTGACCTTATCCTTTGCTTAAAGAAGCGGCATACCATATATATTCCTGCATTAGATTTGTGTCAAGTTTTCCCCTGTCTTCTCTTACGTTCCTATACTGTTCTCTAATATTTTCGCCCCATAGACGTATTTATATATATATATATATATATATATATCAGAAAACAAAACAGGACGATTAGAGCTACAGTTTCGTATCTTGCGCTTTGCTTGCTAATTTTTCTTCAATAAATACAAATTCAACTAGAAGTATCTGTTGTAATCCTATTTCATTTCGCGTTTGAAAAATTGAATTGAAATTGTTTTAAATCATCACCGGTTTCTCAAATTCAAATTCAAAATTCAAATTCTTCATTGATATATAGTCCAACCTAGGACTGTTATCAACAACGTTACAATTCTCATGCATCACCCGATTTCTCATGCATAACTTATCAATCTAATGCATCTCATTTATTCGAAGGAACCCGTGTAAGAAGATAAATGCATTTTGACGATTTATTCCATATCCGACTAACGCAAGTAATAAAATTAAACTATTTCACACTGTTGGTTTGCTTAAAAATACCGAGAACAACGAGCACTGGTTACAATTTTGACGATTTCCTTTGTCAGGAACTGGCACAAATCGTTTTTAGGAAAAATTAGTATGTATGGTTCGATATAAAAGCTAACACAGAATCACATTGTCGAATTGTCATTATACTGAAATATATGCTATGAAATTCCCTACCTTTGCACGGTGACCAGGAATATATGTCGCTCTCATTCACCACGGGAAGTCGATCTCATGATTTTCTCGTCATAAAATTTTGTGGTGAAAGAGAGCGATAAGCGGCCGTGATAATGTTGATGTAATATCGGAGGAACATCGTATCAATGCGCAGACCGTATTTATCGATAACTACTTATTATCGAACATTTAAATATTGTTACCCGGTGTCATATGGTATTTTGACCCCCATGGTAAATTGACCCCGGGGTCGATTTTCATCCATGGTATATTGATCCCCGTTATTGAAAACTGATCTCCCCCATGGTATTTTGGGAAGTGGGATCGATATACCATGGCTAAGGGGGTCAATATGCCATGGGTAGGGGGGCCAATATACCATGGGTAGGGGGTCGATATACCATGGGTAGGGGGGTTAATATACCATGGTTAATGGGGTCGAAATACCATAGGTAGGGGGTCGATATACCATGGGTAGGGGGGTCAATATACCATGGGTCAAGGGGTTCAATATACCAGGGGTAGGCGGTCAATATACAATGGATAGGGGTCAAAATACCATGGGTAGGGGTCGATATACCATGGGAAGTGGGGTCGATATACCATAGTTAAAGGGTTCGATATATTATGGGTAGGGGGGTCAATATACCATGAGTAGGGGGGTCGATATACAATGGGTTGGGGTTCGAT
>MJUT01012933.1:83447-124558 GCA_002080005.1 Gigantidas platifrons | reverse complement strand
ATTACCATATCACTGATATTATCTTAACACCATCTGTTAGAAGAAATGTATGAAGAATGAAAAGGCTGTTTTATTACATTTACTAGTTGAATTAGAAAGCTTGTATTCTTTCAATAAAATGTCACAGAAAAAGGTTAACTAAATTATGGGAGAGGGATTTTAAAATCTGTTAATTAGACAGGAAACTCACATTTATCATTGATTCGGCTTTTAGAATGTTCAAATACGTCCAAATTCCTATTTCATATTGTAATTTACAATTTTCTAAATATTGAATGCCGAGTTCTAATTAAGACATTACACCTTATTCGGCATTTTGAAATGTTTATATAATACTAAAAACTTAAGTTAAATAATTGTGTAACCCATGGCCAAGTACACTGGCATTTATGACCGTCAAACACATAATTGACTATTCAAATAAGATACAATTATTACTGAAATAATTCTGTTTTTTTTTCAATACGATAATGTCTGTGAACAATCTGCTGTTTATTCGATCTAATTTAAAGTATGAGTTCCTCATCTATAAAATAGACAATGTCATCTTCGTGATTAGTATGTAAATATGTATTAATACCATATGATTCCGTGATGAATTAATTATTTAAATCAGGCGATATATATCTTTTTGTCCATTGTCACCTTTGTTTTCTTTTAGAAAATATATTTCTCAATAAAAACAATGTTTTTTATACACAAAGATATTGAATACATCTGTAAAATAGACAATGTCATCTTCGTGATTAGTATGTAAATATGTTTTAATACCATATGATTCCGTGATGAATTAATTATTTAAATCAGCCGATATGTATCTTTCTGTCCATTGTCACCTTTGTTTTCTTTTAGAAAATATATTTCTCAATAAACACAATGTCTTTATACACAAAAATATTGAATGCATCTTTAACATGACGAGTACATAACATACACAACATGAATTTATAAATATACCTGAGCATATTATTGTTGTCGATTATAATTTCTTTATTGCATTATTCTGGGTGAATTGTCGTTTAGACGAAATGGTTAATACTAGAGCAAGTAAACTCATTCTGATAATAAGTGTATCCTATTCCTAGCATCAATATAGAACACGTGTATCATTGAATTTAATTTAAGGGTTTTGAGGCTAGAATTTACCAATAATCGTTACGCGGGAATATTGACAGAATGCATAAGTTAGTTTCCGGCCCTGTCCTCATTCATAGCTTGTCACCGGTTTTGCAACAAGGATCACATGACGGGTTCCACATGTGGAGCAGGAACTCCTTAGCGAAGTTCCTGAATTCACGGCTGCCTCTAAGTAGTGTTTTGTAGATCGTTGTTTGTCTTTTTCTCATTTTTCCTTTATTCATTGTATTGTCTTTTCTACTTCGATTTATGGCTTCTGTTTACCCCTTTGGTAACTGCTCGTAATTTAAAACGATATGTATATATTATTTCTATTAACTTTGGCAACAGGATATCAAATTTACGTGTTACTTTTCACATTATTTCCAAGCAAAAACACTGGAGAAAATTGTTAATCTCGTAGGTGTTGTGTAATATATTGCATGTATTGACAAGTTACAAAACAAGATAATAAAAAAATAATTTCTTATAGAATCCATTTTTTCCACGAAAATGATATTCTGACAAGCATTGTGTTAATGAGAACAATGAATAAATGGAACACACAATAAACAGACCACGACATATGGCGTTGAAATTCCAGCCCTGGCTTTGAGCAAGCATGAACATATGGCGGGGATAAATGGGTAAATTGCATCCCAACCCAGCTCTTATAATTGGATCTCCAACGACAATACAACAAACAAACCACTGAAATATCCACAAGTTCGCTTCCACTCACAAACACTACACTCATTTTATCTGAATAATAATTCAAAACAAATACGCTCACTCGCCAACAAACTTCATATTCTGGCTCGACAGGCTGATATTTTTGGTATCAATCAATTCACATCCAGATAACATATACATACAGACTTCCCAAGGGTTGTGGTACGGACCAGTGGAAATGATATTGCATTTCTCAATATAATTTGCTGCATTGTTGTTGTTTTTCTGTATTGATGGGGACGATTTTAATTTTTTCGTATAATTTCGTCCTCCCTTCTCCGTAAGGGATGAAAAGCAATTTGAAATAATCTGAGTTTGGAATGTATTTCAACGTAAGAACTTCCTTGGTGTTACATAGCTACAGGACGGGTGCATGCGTTTTATACGCACGAGTGTTCACCAATCAACGTCCGACATGCCTATCAAGCTGGAGATAATTGGTGTTATAGTATACTCTTATCGATGAAATCGCATANTGTGTGTGTGTGTTTGTGTTATGAATTAATCAAGTAGAGTCACCCTAAAATCACCCCTCTCCCTCCCCAGCCGACCTAAAAATAAAAAAAGACAAATGTAGTCATTTAGTAATTTGGACATCCACTGTGTCAATTATAAGAATTCAAAAGCTTTTTGTTATTGGTAACTAGTTAATTTTTATTTCACAAACAAAGAAACTAGCAAAGGGTGGGTGTGTGATAACTTTCCTCGACAATTTCATTTTCAGGGTGTCATCCATGGAAAACATAAATCTAAATATTTTAGAAATCTGACGGTAAAAGTTTGTAAAATTTGGTGCAATGATGTCTATATGTCTATTCTTCAGTGTGACATTTTTTGGTGGAAATTAAATGACAGGATTTTGTTTAATCCGATTTTTAATACCAAGGTGGTCCTCAGGGCATCCCCCCTTTTTTGCAGTTTTCACTGTTTTGCACGTGATTATCTCCAAACAGGATATTCAGATCTGCCAGATATTTCATATCTATTCAACAACAACACTCTCAAGTGTATTAAAGCCAAAATGTTCCCTTACAATCAGAAATAAATGTGCATATCTATTAGAATCTTTCGAAACTAGTATTACCAGCTGGCCTCAAGAATACCCCCAAAATTGCTATATTTAGGATGTGCTATGGAGAAAACGGCACGGTGAAATTTTTTGAAACTTTGGCAGATAATGTATTCAGACATAATTATTCCATGATGCAAATTAAAAAAAAATTGAATGATGGGAAAATTTTAGGGTAACCCAGGTCTACACCCTTAAGGCTTCTGTTTACCCCTTTGGTAACTGCTCGTAATTTAAAAAGATATGTATATATTATTTGTATTAACTTTGGCAACAGGATATCAAATTTACGTGTTACTTTTCACATTATTTCCAAGTAAAAACACTAGAGAAAATTGTTAATCTCGTAGGTGTTGTGTAATGTATTGCATGTATTGACAAGTTACAAAACAAGATAATAAAAAAATAATTTCTTATAGAATCCATTTTTTCTAACAAGCATTGTGTTAATGAGAACAATGCATAAATGGAACACACAACAAACAGACCACGACATATGGCGTTGAAATTCCAGCCCTGGCTTTGAGCAAGCATGAACATATGGCGGGGATAAAAGGGTAAATTGCATCCCAACCCAGCTCTTATAATTGGATCTCCAACGACAATACAACAAACAAACCACTGAAATATCCACAAGTTCGCTTCCACTCACAAACACTACACTCATTTTATCTGAATAATAATTCAAAACAAATACAACTTCATTTCCAGTGATGGATCTTAATATCATTTGAAAATATCTCCCATTATGTCTTATGTTAAATATTCGACTTCTAGCTTGTTTCAAAACTTTTAGACACTGGGACCTGGACTTGTGGATATGCTTGAAAAAAGCCAAATCAATGAAATATGATTGCTGATTCTTCAGACAATTTATGTACATGCTCATCAACTTTCGTTATTGCAGTCTATTATATTTTGTCCCACATGGGCAATGGAGTGAGATATCCATATACAAATGATGGATATGATAGCACTTTTCACACATGACCCTACTTCCCGCTGGGGACCGACTTCAAGGGATCATATATACATTTCAGCGCATCACGATAATGATTTGCAGGTAAGGTTAAAGTAGTAAGTGAGATAATGAATAATAATTCTATTCTGACTAGAATTTATCAATAACTTGTAATCCGATTGGATATCATCACTTATTCTACGTCATTCGAAAGGAATCTATAAATCAATATTACCGTTTGCCAGACTACTTTTTCCCCGATCATTCCACGCGTATAAATCTACGAGCAATGATACTAAGGGGTTCTGCTGGAAGGGTCTGCCATCTTGAAAATGTTAAATCCTACATGTCATATTTACAACAATACACAACAATAATTAAAAAGATTACCTTGAAAACTTATTTTAGTTAAATTGTATCAAACTTGAAGCGTACACGAAGCCAAATAACGTCTAATCTTTACGTTTCAAACTGGAAGTCTTCATATGACGTCAATTGGTGTTATAGTATACTCTTATCGATGAAATCGCATAGCTTTACAATATACAATTCACAAAGGACAAACCAAAAAATAACTTTAAGAAATAAACACAAAGGGAAGAAAATAAACACTCAATTGTAACAAATACCTGGACATGGTGTTGTAGGACATGGTTTAGATTCCGTGTCGCTTCCCTTACAATCGAACCACCAGTTGCAGGTGCTGGATTTTTACATGATCTATATCGTGTCCGTGTTGCACTATCACACTCCCTGGAACATATACCCCATGCTCCCCATTCATCCCAGTTTTCATTTGCTATTTCTAATAAAAATATATGTGTAGTACATAAATATAGATATACAGCAATATCACAACAATGTAGACATTGTGTTGGTCATTACCATATCACTGATATTAACTTAACACCATCTGTTAGAAGAAATGTATGAAGAATGAAAAGGCTGTTTTATTACATTTACTAGTTGAATTAGAAAGCTTGTATTCTTTCAATAAAATGTCACAGAAAAAGGTCAACTAAATTATGGGAGAGGGATTTTATAATCTGTTAATTAGACAGGAAACTCACATTTATCATTGATTCGGTTTTTAGAATGTTCAAATACGTCCAAATGCATATTTCATATTGTAATTTACAATTTTCTAAATATTGAATGCTGAGTTCAAATTAAAACATTACACCTTATTCGGCATTTTGAAATGTTTATATAATACTAAAGACTTAAGTGAAATAATTGTGTAACCCATGGCCAAGTAAACGGCATTTATTTGTTTTTTGATACGATAATGTCTGTGAACAATATGCTGTTTATTCGATCTAATTTAAAGTATGATTTCCTCATCTATAAAATGTTCATCTAGATATAGACAATGTCATCTTCGTGATTAGTATGCACTTGGGCATTAATGCCACATGATTCCGTGATGAATTAATTATTTAAATTAGGCGATAATGTGTATCTTTGTCTCGATTGTCACCTTCGTTTTAGCAAAAATATTAAATACATCTTTAATATGACGAGTAAATAAAATACACATGCTTATCAAATTTCGTTATTGCAGTCTATTATATTTTGGTCCACATGCGCAATGGAGTGAGATATCCATATACAAATGATGGATATCACAGCACTTTTCACACATGACCCTACTTCCCGCTGGGGACCGACTTCAAAGAAGCATATCTGAATTTCAGCGCATCACAATTATCATTTCCAAGTAAGTTTAAAGTAATACAGGAGATTACGAATTATGTTGATGTGAAATCGGAAGAACGTATCAATGCGCAGACCGTATTTATCGATAACTGATTTAGTTTTTGGTGTTTAATGCCACTTTCAACAATATTCCAGCTATATCATGGCGACCAGTTTTAGTGGTGGGGGAAGCCGGAGTACCCGGAGAGAACCACCGACCATGGGCAAGTAACAGGTAAACTGTATCACTTGCGGTTGCGAGTCGAGTGCACCCTTTTTTGTAATTTACAAAGCCGGGCACGAACCCACGCCGTATTGGTGATAGGCTTGTATGAGTTGTTAGATCCAGCGACCTAACTCATTGAGCCACCCACAATAACTGATTATTATCAACATTTAAATATATTGCTGAATACACCTGCTCTTAAAATAATGTGACATTATATAAATAACACATAGCTGGGAGGGTGGTAGAGCAGATTGTTACCCCGAGAAATGCATTGTCAACCAAGGCGAAGCCGAGGTTGACTATGAAATTACTAGGGATAACAATGTGCCCTACCACCCTCTCAGCTATGTGTTATTTGTTTTATTATACTGAATGTTCTTTTCTCCTGGTTTCATTATTTTTTATGATTTTGATGGCCTGAATTTCAATTGCTGTTGTCTTTAAATGTGATAGACTGTGACACAGATGATGTGTAATAAATAAGATTACATACATTTTTTGTATTTGTTGATATTTTTCGAGCCCTTCTGTGACACAGATTGTCTATGTCTGACGGAACATATTCGAGCCTTTCTATGACACAGATTGTCTATGTGATGATTTCAACTTAAATATTTGCATCTCTTGGATTAATAATCACGTTCTTTTTCAACTTCTTTAAGTCTTATCTTTGTTGCGGTCATTTACAATAATGTGTTTAACACCAATATCACAGATTTTATTCAGTATATCTCTTGTTACATTTTTTACTTCAGAGTCCAAGTTGATCTGAAGTATTCAAAACTATAATTACATGTAAAGCTATACTATATAATTCTAACATTTTCTATTGCATACAGTATGATCACAGTTTATTTAATATATTCTGGAACAATGAATTCATTCCTAGTCATTTATTTTCCTTCATTTTTCGCTGAAATTCATTTTTAAAAAACAGATAAACATCAATGTTCTTTGTCTTTTGTTCGGATACATAATAGGATTTGTAAATTGTAAATGCCAATATAGTTAAAAAATAACTTAGGAGAAAATATTCTTTGTCGAAAATTTTGTACACAAATACTAAATGTTGAAGTCTGATATTGTTTTCAAATTTGATTGTTTTTAACATTTCATTAATTTTATTCCAAAGCATGTCTAAATATTTACATGACCTAAATAAGTTACCATAATTTTCTTCTACTTTACAAACATTACATAAACTGTCAGTTGATAATTCTATTTGAATAGATGTGATTTCGTTGGAATAATAAATTGTAATAGTTTCCATCGAAATATTTTCAATTTGCTTTCTAGCAAAATTTTAAAAGTAAATCCATATAATCTGTTTTATTTTGAAAGTCCTGGAATTCCAAGTAAGTTGTCCAAAAATGTATTCCTATAGGTTTGACGAAAACCCTGTTATTGATAATATTGTAAAAATCTTTGTTTACTAATTTATCGATATCAATCACCCTACCAGCAGAACTAATATTTTCTCTTTTGATATTAATAGTAGTTTTCACCGATTGTTCTTCTGATAATAACACATTTACAATATTTTTAGACATGCACATATGATTTGATTTTTGATTTTAGGTGTTTTAACGCCACTTTCAGCAATATTTCAGCTATATCATAGCGACCAGTTTTAGTGGTAGAAGAAGCCGGAGTACCCGGAGAGAACAACCGACCATGGACAAGCAATTGTTAAACTTCATCACCTGCGAGTCGAGTGCACCTTTTTGTAATTTGTAAAGCCGGGCGCGAACCCACACTGTATCGGTGATAGGCTTGTATGAGTTGTTAGGTAATCCAACTACCTAACTCATTGAGCCACCCGAGTCCTCCATGCACATATGATAAGAATTGTAACATACATACAAATACAATGCAAAACATGGGTAGAGACTAAAAANAAAAAAAAAAAAAAAAAAAAAAAAAAAAAAAAAAAGAATGAAACGAAATTATTTATTTGATTATTTTTAGGAAAATATGAATATTTTGTAAGAAGAATAGGTAGCCATTTTCATATAGTGCACAATATGTTACAAAAATTTAATAGCATAGCAATTTGAATTCTATAGATAGTTATTTACGTTTATATTAAGAATGGTTTAGTTTTAATGAGCACCTAAGTTCACCCTCGGTTTTCAGTGGGTTTCGTGTTACTCGATCTGTAGTTTTATATGTATGTTTCGTAGGTCATTGACCTTTTGTACTTTTTCTTTTGGCCATGGTGTTGTCTGTTCTTCTTCGATATACGGATTCTGATTACCCCTTTGGTATCTTCAAACTCTTCTTAGAATTATATTTTTTTTATTTAACTATAGAAGTAGTATATTGGAATTTATATTGACCGTTTAAGCTAGTCATATATATACACTGCAAGATTAAGGTTATTCCATTGCCTCAATTCGTAAATATTGGATGTCTGGGCACAATCAAGGCTGCCTCCAACTGTAAAATGAAGGTGACAGAACTTAAGCAGATAAATAGGTGGGTTGTTTCTTTACATTTGATCAGTTAATAGTTTTGATCAGTTCTATAAGCTACAAAGTACTTTTCTTTCTAAACAACCACTTACCAGCAGCGTTTGATGAGCAAACATTTACAACCAGTAGCAAAATTATTCCCAACATCTTAATATTTTAATAAATTCTAAAACCTGAACACGGAAGTAGCAGTATGTGTTCAATTTAAATACTTGTCTAATAGACCGTGCAGTTGTACACAATAAATAGACTATATTCAACCGATTATGTTTTACCTTTAGAAAATATTATAACCTGTTTGTTTATTTATTCGTGTCGTGATCGGGTAATATTACCACTCCCCTTTTGGTACCACTTTACGTTTTGTTTCAGTGATGTTGGGTTTATGTGATATATATACTTTCTTTGTTGCTTTACTCTGTCAAATGATATACTATATATATCTGGCTGTCACCCCACCCCTCCCCCGCCGCCATGTTTGGTTGTTTCAATGTGTAGATTATTTTTTGGGTAATATTTGACATTTATTACAATATCATTTACTCAAATACAACTGACGTTTGATTCATGAATTACAGACTAATTATCTACATGCTTTCTTTTTCATATCTATCATTACATTTAAATAGAAAAATGGGAACCATCGTGGTCGTGACCATATGGTAGCTGGATTTATGTCTACCTTATTACCACTAAAGTTGTGATTTCGCATCCTCTAATGGCGTGGTGTACTCGATGCACCATTATGTGAAAAAGCTCTTCAGTGGCTTGTTACATGTTGGTGTCTAAACACCATAACCCTAACCCTAGCCCTAATAGAAATAAATATATATTCTGTGATCTTCTATTCAACAGAACTATGTTGACACTCTTTTACTGTATATTTATTTAGTGAGATACACTGATTTTCAGAAGCCACAGAGTTGTTTCAAGTGATAGCCATGATGATGTGCTACATCAAAGATACCCTAAACTTACTATTCCAAGTGATAGTCATGATAATGTGCCTCAACAAAGATATACTAAACATACTATTCTACTTATTCCCTTTTGATAAATTTTGATAAATTAATAGAAGCTTAGAAAGAAAAAAAAACAATACGACCGCTTGGTATTAGTTTTTTTTAAAGAAAAAGTGAGATGGAGAAGAAGAAAGTGATGGGATCTAATCTTGATAAGATAGATTTATCCCCTACAGGGATATCACAATTTCCCGTTCCTTTACATCTGGATAACAATCCGGTATTTCATTTTTATAATACTAATAGATATAAAAAATGATTAAATTCAAGTCTAATAATAGCTAAAAATATATATTGATATTTGAAAACAAATTTAAATAAATAGCTATTATGAAATAAATAATACTTTTTCTGTTTTCCGACATACTACAAAAAACAACAAACTTAGTTATACTAATAAAGAAGTAATACATCGATACGGAGATGTAATGGTCAGCGTAATCACATCAAAGTGGATATATCGTGGGAACGATCCACGATCGGGTCAAACTAAAGATTGATAAAATTGATACAAGCAAATTAGCGTTCAAGAATAAAGGCAAAGACTGATTGGTACGGAGGAGGAATGCTACACCCAGTAGAGCGACATGTGTGTACGTGCACTGTTGTTCTAATGAGTTAGTACTATAACAATCTAGCTTTGTTGGTTTCGTACAAAGCGGGCATCATTATAAAAAAGTTAGTTGTTCTTCCCACGATATAGACGGAATAAAAGTCACTTAAACAGCAAATACTCATTCATTAATACTTTTGAAACGATTCAGTGAGAAGGAAAAAACGTTTTAAAAAACTGAGTGAAGGTATATTGATATTAAAACAAAACCTTTTATTTTATATTCAAGGGCGCTTTTTTATAACTTTAATTAATTTTAGCTGCAAACTTGTTATAAGTGTTATTCATTTGTGTTTTATTACTCTTCATCATGTAATACTTGAAACAATTCCACGTTTGTTTGTATGTTTCAAAATCACTGGGTCGATGTCACTGTTGTTGCATTAACTATAAGTCTGATGATAGTAATTATCAAATTTATGGAATTGGCATCATCTTAAATTTTATATATGAATTATAAATCATTGAATGATTTTCGCCATACTTTCTGGACATTTTGTGTTTTGTTATCCTTCGCAATTTGCTACATTTTCTTTTTATTGCATTAAAATACAAGTAATCGTATACCTTCCCTTTGTATCTTTGTAATATATAATAATACGTATATGAATTGTATATGATCCACGGAAATGATTTACCTTACGCCTCATTATTGTATGAAACAGGTATCACAAAGTTATCAAAATAATAGGTAAAAAATATAATCTATCATCTATCTAGTATGTGGTGATCACTAGTGTGGCATTTAGGTCTCGAAATAATATCCATAAAATAAACTACCTTATTTGTATCAAACGCGTGGCGTATGTATCAGAAGGTTATCCATAAAAATAAACTACCTTAAATGTATCAAACGCGTGGCGTATGTATCAGAAGGTTGTCCATAAAAATAAACTACCTTATATGTATCAAACGGGTGGCGTATGTATCAGAAGGTTGTCCATAAAAATAAACTACCTTATATGTATCAAACGGGTGGCGTATGTATCAGAAGGTTGTCCATAAAAATAAACTACCTTAAATGTATCAAACGGGTGGCGTATGTATCAGAAGGTTGTCCATAAAAATAAACTTCCTTATATGTATCAAACGCGTGGCATATGTATCAGAAGGTTGTCCATGAAAATAAACTACCTTAAATGTATCAAACGGATGGCATATGTATCAGAAGGTTGTCCATGAAAATGGGCTTCTGTGTATCTCTACAGTGAATGGTATAAGTATAAGATTGTTATCAATAGAAATAAACTACTCTACGTCTTTTCATTTTTTGATATATATATATATATATATAAGTGTCAGAAGGTTGACCGTGACAAAAAGTTATCTTACGTCTCGCCAACGTGAGTTTCAGGTACCGAAATGATGTTCATGAATAAAAGCTACCTTACATTTCTCCATTTTTTCGTACAGTGATCAGAATGTTTTCGTGAAAATAAGCTACCTGGTTACATGGAAAAGGTGCCATAAAATATACAATGAAAATAAGTTACCTTGCATCTGTTCATTGTAAGATATAGGTATCATAACGGTTTCCGTGGAAATAAGCTACGTTACGTCTGTGCATTGTATGATATAGATATCATGTTTTCAATGAAACCACGCCGCCATCTTAAGCTTGTCATGTAATAGATTGTTGTTATTTATTGTATACGATATTTTGCTTAACAATAAGTAAATAATGTTAGTAGAGTTTAACCATTTAAAGCATAACATTAGTCTTCAATTTATAATTACGTGCAACAACTCAAAACAGATTTGAAGCTTTTACAGGCAAAGCATATTGTTTACTAGTTGTTAGAAGCTTATATTGCTTATATGTATTATAGAATAGTATACAATAATTTAGTCTTAAACACCATTACTCTAACCGCCAATAAAACAGACCGCCACAATATAACAGAAATAATGTAGAAAGTGGCGCCAAACACTACAGCCCTTTCCCTTACACTAAACAATATATCTGGATGACACCCCTTATAAATGTTTCAAGTTGTATATTTGTTATTATGTGATATAGGACATTGATAACAATACTACTTTACTCAATGTCAACTGATATTTACTTCATGAATTACAGACTAATTATCTTCATGATTTCTTTTTTCATCTATGTCATTACATTTTAATAGAAAAATAAGGACCGTCGTGGTCGTGATCGTATGGTACTTTACCTGTAATATAAGTGCATATCACCACTAACTTTGTGATTTCAAATCCCTCTGAGGGCGAGGTGTACTCGATGCAATATTATGTGATAAAGTTTGTCAGTGGCCTGAGAGAGGTCGGTGGTTAAGCACCTTAATCCTAACACTAATAGAAATAGATTGAATGGCATAAATATTATATGATCTTCTCTTCAGAAGGAATATGTGGTACTCTTTTATCGTAGATTTATTTTGTCAGATTGACTGACATATGTTAATCCCGGTGTCATATGAATCTGCGCTATGATGAAATCAAGCTATTTTTTTTTTGTCATTCGGAATGAAATTTTCAGAAGCCACCAAGCTATATGATAGCCATGAAAATTTGCTAACTCAAAAATACATAACAAATAATATTCCAGTTATTCCCCTTTTACTAAGTTTTGATAAATTAATAAAAGTTTAGGAAAAAAATACACCAACTTGATATTAATCTTTTCCAGATACAATTTTAGACTAAGGGGGGATGTTGAAGTAATAAGGGATAAAATCTAATTTA
Organism: Gigantidas platifrons; assembly: GCA_002080005.1. NCBI lineage: Eukaryota > Metazoa > Mollusca > Bivalvia > Mytilida > Modiolidae > Gigantidas > Gigantidas platifrons. Next base: position 111,938 of record MJUT01012933.1, on the reverse strand, counting down.
AATTAGATAGATTTACCCCGAAATCAATCTCCTGTTCCTGTACAACTGAGTAAAATGGGTTATTCCATTTATCATAGCTGATTGTAAAATATAAATCAGTTCAAGTTTAATAATAGTTTATATAAATAATGGAGTGGATGTGGTCGAGTGGTCTAGGACGATGGACATAAGGCTAATCGATTGGTGCTGCAATGTATCAATGGTGTGAGTTCAAATCCCGTGTTATAATTATATTTTTAAGCTGTCAAATTTGTTTTCTTCCCTCGACGGGATTTGAACTCGCTTAGCCTTACCTTTATATATATTTGAAAACGAATTTGAATAAATAGCTATTATGAAATAGATAATGCAGTTTCTGCTTTCCGACATATTACAAAGAAACAAGAAGGTTCGTTATAAAAAAAAAACAAGTAATACACCGATACGGAGATGTAACGGTCAGCGTACTTGCATCAAATTGGGTATATCGTGGGATCAATCCACGATCGGGCCAAACCAAAGACTATGAAATTGATATTAGCAAATATCGTTAAAGAATAAAGTCAAAGACTAGTTGGCTCGTTATTATCCTCTGGGTTATATTGGTATCAAGGTATTATCCATTATCATAAGCTACCTTACATCCCTCCTGTGGGTTTAGTTTATAACAATTGTATTTGCTCATAGAGACAAAAAGGATAAGACACAAGTTTTACCAACGTATGAAGTCTTCTCCTTGGAATTACATAATAAATATAACACATATACATATGAAAAAGAGCATGCACATTAATGAAAGTTTACCAGTAACAATTACACATGTAAAAGAGAACAGACAAACAGTGAAAAAAGGGGAAAACGAAGTTTACCTGTGGGTTATATTGGCATCAACGTGTCTTCCATTAAAATATGCAAATCGCCGACAAATTTTATCACATAATGATGTACACCTCACACTGATCGAGATTCGAACTCACAACATCAGTAATGATAGGCACTGACTGAATAGGAAGATGTAAATCCAACTATCGTACAATCATGGCAAAAACAATATAATATTATATATTGTTTATAAATACTCGTTGAAAATGTAATTCACACATTGTTGCTTGAGTAATGTAGCATACCGTTCAAGTACTAGTTGAGTGAATTATATCTATTTTTGCACTTGTGTCAATGTGTCAGATTGCAAAATGTCGATTATATGTTCAGATCTATTCAAATCAAAAGACTTAACTATAGAGAAAGTGATTTTTCATTTCTCAACAATATTACACATAATTTAATTTAAGCATATTTTATTATCATAAAACAGCCACAAAAAATATTGCACGCTGGTTTTACATAACAGAAATGTCTTCTCTATAGCATACGTCTCTATGAAGAACACAGTAATTATATATATTACAATACATAAAGGAAAAGAGGAATATGTTTAGCCCATCTAGACTTTATTCATCATTCAGTCTTTAAGATAGCGAAAAGTCAATATCACTTTGGTCGAATAACAACAATATGTTACATTTTAACGTTACTCGTTTGTATGATTTCTCCAGATCACCGTGTTTACGTAAATGCCATCTTTTTGTCTGTGAGTAGATGATTCTACAACAGAGAAGAAATAATCAAATTTTCAACTATAATGAGTACACTAATATCGTACAATATATCAAGAAAACATGGTATTGTATTGATCCTCGTATTATTTGTTTTGGTGATTGCCGGTGTTGTTAAGGTTGATCAATATACCATACATGAAAAGAAACAAAATATTTGCTAATTGTATTGGGAACCACATGACATGACATGGTTATTGCAAATAGAGCAACTGTCAACAACATTTCAGTTATATCGTGGCGATCAGTTTTATGAACGGAGGAACACCTCGACATGAGCTGGATTCAAACTCACAACTTTATTGGCGATAGCCACTGATTGCACTGGTAATTGTAAATCCAACGACCATACAATCACGACCTGCAGTTTATGCTTCTAAGAGCAAGCAAAAAGTCAATAATCTCGTAAATTGACGAATTCATTTACTGATAAAGAACTCTCAGCAAGACTCTAAATGAACGCGTTTTATCTCTCACAAACATTGCGTCATTACAATATCCATAGAACATCATGGTGGCGTCAATGGTTTGAAAATCTGGAAAGTGTTCCCTTGTATTAAGTAAACGCTAACACCAATAAGCCACGAAAGCAGCAACGATATGTGTTACATGACTTGTTCGTTACCGGAATATATTTTAATTCGGAGACACCTGAAGCATTTATTAAAGTATTGGGGAAACAAACTAACATAAGTATACATGTACTACTAGTAAACAAATCCGATTAAACGGAAAGCAAAAAATTGAAACTGATCATTTATCTCTTCGAGGTGTTTGGTTGCTTAAATGGCACACTATAAAATGACTCTGTTTTTTTTCTTTTAAGCAGAAGAAAACTGAGTAGGTTTTTTTGCATATAATGTATATCAATTTTCGACGAAAAAGCGAATAAATAAATAAAAATCGGGTGAAAATACAAGTTAAAATCTTTTATGTCATATTTCTAAGTGTAAAGTAGATCACGGGTTAAATTCCGGTCAGCTAAAAGCAAAGATAACTTTTTGCATTGGTTGCAGTTATGCTAAGATCCCGGAAACAAGAGATAATTACGCTTGGTAAGTTATGTGTCGGGATGATATCTCCGTGGTACAACTGTTACTTCTGTGTGTCAACTTCTCTATAACTATGTATATGGCTTGTTTGGGAAAATAAATATAAAAATAATAAAGTATCAATATCAAAGCTTAACATCTTATCGATGTGTAACGTTTTCTCTCGATGATATACCTGATAAATGTTTATTTGTCTATAACCACCAAACATCTAATCACCAGCATATCCCAACGGTATTCTAATTCAATAACTAAGCATATTCCAAATTTACTGAAAACAGTTTCAGAGAAAGTTTGTATTTCTTTGTGAGCGTAAAATATCGTTTTCCTATTTTAATGAATTTTTGTGTGTTGAACATGGTATGTAATGCTTTAAATAAATAAGTAACAGATATGTAAAAGTTCCATTTTACCACAATCATGCTACAGACCTGTATTATGTTGTAATCCATTATATATATGTAAATCTGAGTTGGAGGATCTACAAGACAAGATACATATTCACTTTTATATTGAAGTGACATAACTGTTATTTATTAAAAATAAGTAATTCAATATTTATTCGTTCTGGTTGGATCTCAACATCTCAAATGGAAAGTCAAGATACCAAAATGTATCTATGTTTAGCAGTTTATAAGTCGTATCGAAAAGACTACAACTCAACTACATTAAACGGTTTCACTGACATCATATGATATGATGTGTTATTATGACATTTAGTATCATACTGTTACCATGATATACATATAATCTGTTTCTATACATTATTATTAATTGATTGATTTTATTGATTGATTTTTGGTGTTTAAACGCCACTTTCAGCAATATGTCAGCTATATAATGGCGACAAGTTTTAGTGGTGGAGGAAGCCGGAGTACATGTACCCGGATAGAACCACCAACCATGGGCAAGCAACTGGTAAACTTTATCATTATTATTGATCTACGTGTGCAATATTCATACCTTTCTCATTAACATCCATGAATGTTTTTGTGGGTCAAAGTTACTTAGTATCACATCTAACATCCCTTGACCAGTATATGTTCCACTCTTTCGACAATACGATAATAGTGATATGATTTTAATGTGATGATATATAGGGTGATGGTTAACAGAGGAATGGTTGGTGTTTTGCTAAGACCGTATATATTGTCGATAGCTATATATTCAAATATATTGTTTGATTTCGTTTATTTTGCTCCCATAACAATATTACACCAAATAACACACATATTGTGGATTCAGACTAAGTTGGCCGGGCATGGCTATCGGTCGTAGTTCAATTGGAACCTTCATTTTTAATTTAGGGTGGATATGAAAATAGTTTATATATGAATTCACTGATCCATTTAATTAGACTCAATTGACAATTATTATACCTTTTATATTCTATACTATGCAAGCAAAATACTATGAATATCCGATTGTTGTTATTTGTACGAGAACCTGGTGTTACATATGAATAGTAGATTCGTCCACGGTCATAGTTTGAAGTTCAAACAGGCCGGCCAGGTTACTTTGTAACATCAATACCACACCATCAGAATAATTCCAAAATACAATAGAAATATCGTAGACAAGGAGGCAAAATCGAAATCCCATAAAACACCTACATGTGGCTGATCAACTTCCTGTCTTAGTATAGGTGCTTCAATCAGGGGTGGTAGTGTTAAGCTTCTTTGATGGCACCGAGCCTCCTGTCTAAGTAATATGGAGGGCCGGGTGGCTCAATGAGGTCGTTGGATCTAACAGCTCATACAAGCCTTTCACCAATACGGCGTGGGTTCGCAAGAAGATATATTGTAGAACTTGTATTTTTATTATTATATGCAATCATTCAATCACCATATAACCGCTAACAGGGATATACGTGTAAGGTGGAAATCTCTTTTAATACAAAGATGTAAATCACTGTGAAAGTATAATACACAATATATGCATATTAATTTGCTTTGACCTTCTATTTGTATTATATATACATATATACTTTTTGCATGGTTGGTTACAGTTCTGGATTTTATATGTTTATAGAGACAGTGTTGTCATGGTCGAAATCGTATTGTGGTTGGATTTACAGCTACAAGTGCAATCAGTGCATATCACCAGTAATGTTGTGAGTTCGAATCCCGCTTAGTGCGAGGTATACTCGATATAACATTGTTGATGGGTTGATCCGGGTTCTCCGATTTTCTTCATCAATACAACTGACCGCAACGATATACCTGCAATATTGTTGAAGTGGCATTAAAACACTATTAAGTACCCCTTTATAGTGACACCAATAATGTGTTTATAAATAAAAATTAGAGCCATTAATCAAACTATTTTCAATAAAGATTTATACAAACGCATTTTCTATTCATAATAGCTAAATTGTTTGGAATGATAGAAGGGATAAATCCACTTGATTTTGACAAACCACTTAGTGAAGTATTGATTGAAAAAAGTAACGGTGGTTTAGACTATGCATTTGAATGTGTTGGAACTACCCAGACCATGGTAAGCTGGTAACATAGGATCAGTCGTGCATCAGACACTTTCATTGGTAACCACCGAAAGCTTAGGTCCGAATAATTTGCCGAGTAGACGGACGGTCGATATATAAAAATAAAATAACTACAAACAAAGATTCATGTAGAATAAGCCTAGTACAACAATAACCTGGTATGGACCAAGACCTCCTGAATTATTAACATTTTCTTATCATTGCATTAAGCTGTCCTAATTCCCATGTTTCCATGCATTGAACATTGGCGGTGGTGGCCTTATAATTTCTAAAGTTGCTCCATTTTATCACACTGGTCGAATAATTATACTAATTGACCACCAAGCATTTTGGAGAAATACATGCAGTATGCAAGTAGTTGTACACATTTAGAAAAAGTTTAGAATCTATTTTCCAAATTCTCACACAAACAATATCATATTCTATTGATCTGTGTTTTTGTGGTGGGAAAGGTGTTATTGTAAATGTAAATTGATATATCTCCCAGTAAGATCTTTCGAAAAGAAAACACTTCTGTGTTTATTTCTTTAATCTGTCTTTAAATTGAGAATGTGACGTGATTGTATTCTCTAGATCTGTCCAAGTGCCACCTTTTGTGTATATGATTTATTGTTTGTAACGTTGTTCCTGTCGTGTATATAGTTGACATATTTGATATAATTTATGATTTAATTAGATTGTGGAGTCTTGATGCTTCTAGCAATTACATATATGGTGCATGTGTTTCAAATGCAGCAAATCTAATTGAAAAGTAAGGTGTTTTCAGGACGAAAAGTTTAAAGATACCTTTAGGGTATTCAACTAAGGCAAAGTTTACAAAATATTAATATGAATTCACAAAAGTACAAATAAAAATAATAAAACAATAAATTTGTTACAGGAACAAGCGTTTAATTCTTTACATAAAGGTTGGGGATTGTTGTCAGTGGTTGGATTAGCACCAGACGGTGACAAGTTGAAGATTACACCATTTGAATTGTTATATGGAAGAACAATAACGGGTCCTTTATATGGAGGTAAAACACAACGGGCAGTCAGGAGATTTTGAATTAGAGTAAATTAATTATACTGTTTCTAAATGGGCATACCTTTACACATATATAATTTAGTTTTTACCTTTCACAGTAGCGTACACTTATTGCATCAGTAATTGTGATAATAAATAAATGTCAGAGAAAACCGAAGGGACAATAAAGAATGGACGACTGGCAACATTGGGAACACAAGACACAGGACGAAGACCAACAAAACACAAAACACAAAAAGATGAGCAACACGAACCTCACCAAACGACCGCGGGTGAACTCAGGTGTTTGCGAATAAATGTTCTTCTTTCACAAATTTGCCTAAAAACGATTAATGTCTAGCAAGTCATCACTGGGTTGGGAAGTTCAGGAAGTATTTTAAAAAGGAATTTGAAGTAAGAACCCCATTAAAAGTTTGTCCCATCATATCCCGGAAACAGTACGAGTTACAACACAGATCAGACTTTTACTCCCTTTGAATATTTTCATAACCTCTGAAATTATAAGCGGTGGGTTAAATATGCATGGAAAGAGCAGGATGGAATTTTCATACCAGGTAAAACCCAATCAAACTATTTCATATTGCTTAGAGTTGGCGCCATTTTGACTATTCTTAATCTTGAAAACGGTTACGGCCTTGCAAAATATATGGCAATATCATATGAACAAAATATATTGGAGCACAAAGAAAAGTAATTAGAAAAATTCCTAAAACCAATTCAATTCATTTATTCCGTGTCAGTGATCATTAATGCTAAAATTACAGAGGGATCGGTAAAGTAGAACTTATATCACACCCCGTACCATACATGTATTACCACAATAGTCGTGGAGAAATTATTGGTTTGTAATTGATATCTCTTATTAAACCAGATTTCAGACGTGCAAAACAAATTCCCGAGATGGTGGAGAAGTACATGAGAAAGGAAATAATGATTGATGAGTTCATCACACATACCATGGACTTGGATCATATTAATGATGCATTTGAACTTCAGAGACAAGGGAAAAGGTAATGTAGATTGAAATCTACTGTTGACCATCACTAATTTAAATAAACTTTAGAGTAAACCGAAAATGGATAATCCATAGACACAAGATGAAGACAAACAACCAAAAAAACATAAACAAAAAACAAAAAAACAAAAAACAAACCACAACACAACACAGAAAGGTAAAAGACTAGAAACACGGACCCAATCAAAAACCGGGGTAAGTAGTCGATGACTCTAATAAGACAACCACCGTGTTACTCATATGTATATATAGTCAGGTGATAGAGGAAAGAAAACAATCTACGTAAGTAGGAAAAGGTCCATTGTTTTTGAGGCATGGATATTTCTTAGATGATTGTGGTGACGACCGTAAAATATTTATAGCGATGACTTTAACCAAGGAGCAACGAAGCTTTGCTGGAGTAGCTTTTCCATTAGATGACCTCTGTATATAAAATCACTGCACTGTGCACACGCCCTAGAATAACGTATGGGTTGTGAAATGTAAACTCCATACGCTGGTCATATTGGAATATTGCTATTGATGAAATGGAAGTTGACTATTAGAAAAGTGAATTCATCGCATTTGTCGCAAAGTTGTTTCGTTAATCGTCCTCCCTTGTCGATGTCGATTTCAAGGTGAAGGTCACGGTAAGAAGCAGACCTTTCAGTATCAGTGGTATCCTTTACATCAAGCTCATTTGGTTAGATTATATGTAGATAATTTCCGAATCGAGAATTGTTCAGTGACAGAATACCATCTATATATCGGAAACTGGAATCAATGATTGGGCTAATTTTGAATCTTTATTCTTGAGAATCCCTTGACTGAAATCTATCTCATAAGTGTGTAGAAATATATCTGGGTGAAGCGGTGCACAATTGGCACCTATTTGAACTGTTTTGTTAGGGGTATCAATTTTGCTTCTTCGGTATTTTTTCTATTGGATTTTTGAACTGTTAAGACAGTGTGTTATTTTTTTTTAATTTATTTTCTTAATTGTATTTGCATTATTTCCAGCTGTAGATCGGTGGTGAAAATGACTTAGATGATGCAACGGTCGACGAGCAGCCAACTGACGAATACATTAGAAACTTGTCGTAGTTTAAATCTATGTAGAACGATTATATATACGGATGTAGACTATACGTAACAGAACTTCAGTGGGAAAAGGAGTAGATCTGTTTTATGTAGTAAGATTAATATGTTGTAGCTTTCGATGTAAACGTTAGTTGTTTATTATTTATGTAATACCGTTCTTGTTATCAGATTGAAAAAAAAAATACATTAGATTATATAGCAATAAAGAAATGCGGCCGGCAACTACACTGCTGACAATGGATGACATCAAACTGTATTTCTTCATCAGAACTATTTAAATGTGATGAACAATATTACTGCAAGAATTGCAATTATATTTTTAATGTTATTGTATAGACCACATGCACCTGTCTCGATCAACATATATTATTATCCACACTAATATGCATATTAGTGTGGATAGTAAAGATACGTTGATCGTACTATGATCAAGTGATTGTGCTGTAGACCTGTCAATTTCAAGAAGAAGAAACATATTATATTTAGCTTATGTCATTATTTATTGTTTATCTGCATTGTTGTATATTTATGTATCATTATTAAGAACGATAACCAATGTTGTCTTTTCTTTGACTGAGGAATATTACCATTATTTGATTAGTGTGTCACTCAGAGCTTTGTATGCAATATTTTACAATTACTACATAAGCATTCACGATCACGAGTATTATGGAAGTCTAAATTCATACACAATTTATTCTTCATAGAAAGTTTCATTAAAAGACCGTGAAATACTGCGATTTCCAAATGAACGAAATTTTACGACAAGATGGTTGATTTAAATTTTCCCATTATAAACTTAAAATTTATATGTAGCAACACTCCAGAAACACCTGGATATCAAGTGTATATCTCTCATTTGATACGATATACCAGAGCTAGTGGTATCTATCATGATTTCCTTGATAGAGTGTTGATGCTAACAAGGTAGCTTCTGCATCAAGGGTTCCTAGTAGTTAAATGGCAATTATTGAAAATTTTACTGACATGACTTAATTAACCGCTACGGAATATTGACCACATATATGTTCCACCTTTGATTTTTAGTTTTGCACGATCTCTAGTTTTCTGTATAGATCACAATAATTTATATTTCATAAAAACTAGTTGAAGTTCTAGTTCCCCTTTTCAAATATTTTGAATGTTATTGTATAGACCACATGCACCTGCCTCGATCAACATATATTATTATCTACACTAATATGTATATTAGTGTGGATAGTAAAGATACGTTGAACGTACTATGATCAAGTGATTGTGCTGCAGACCTGTCAATTTCAACAAGAAGAACAATATTCTATTTAGCTTATGTCATGTTCCTTATTTATTGTTTATCTGTATTGTTATATATTTATGTATCATTATTAAGAACCATAACCATTGTTGTCTTTTCTTTGACTGAGGAATATTACCATTATTAGATTAGTGTGTCACTCATAGCTTTGTATGCCATATTTTACAATTTTACAAATAAAACGTATCTTATTGTATGAAGTGTTATATAGATCTAACTTAGCAGTACGTTTGTACTGAACTGTCAGTGGATGGTTAGGTGAATTACTATATTAGCATTCACGATCACGAGTATTGTGGAAGCCTAAATTCATATACAATTTTTTCTTTGATAGTATCATTAAAAGACCGTGAAATACTGCGAATTCCAAATGAACGAAATTTTACGACAAGATGGATGATTTAAATTTTCCCATTGTAAACTTACAATTTATATGTAGCAACACTCCAGAAACACCTGTATATGAAGTTTATATCTCTCATTTGATACGATATACCAGAACTAGTGGTATCTATCATGATTTCCTTGATAGAGTGTTGATGCTAACAAGGTAGCTACTGCACCAAGGGTTCCTAGTAGTTAAATGGAAATCATTGAAAATTTTACTGTTGCAACCATGACTTAATTAACCGCTACGGAATATTGACCACCTATATGTTCCGCTTGTCGTTATCCCAATCTACTACTTTTTCTAATTCATGACTTATAATCGGGTTTGTAACAAGAGTAACACGACGGGTACCACTAGTGGAGCAGAAACTGGCTACCCTTCCGGAGTACATCGTTCACCCTTGATTTTTAGTTTTGCACGATCTCTAGTTTTCTGTATAGATCACAATAATTTATATTTCGTAAAAACTAGTTTCCCTTTTCAAATATTTTAATTATTTCCTATTTTGGAAAATAATATAACACGTACATGCTTTATCGAATCTGTAGTCATCTTTTGGTATTCACTGTTTATCTGAATGTAGGGTACACACAATAGCTGACAGGTTACTGATTACTTATTACAACGTTGCTACTTATAGCTATTTTCATTTCTATCGTCAAACGCTCATGTGAATAAAGAAAGAAACAGCATGGAATACAATACTGAATATGTTTCATTTATGATTGTTCAAGGAGAACAGAGACTCGTGGGTTACAGAATATCATTAAGATATAATATACTAGATATAATGCTTTAACTAAAGATATTGTATGACTGCACCATTCACTAAGAGTGGAGATTTAGTCCATAAATCTTGATTAACCCCGTCACTTTTGATTGAAGTGCCTGTACCAAGACATGAAAGTGAGCGGATATATCTGTGTTTTTGTCTCTATCTACGATTTTTGCATCTGAATTTTAGATATGTCGCGATGGTGTGTCATTTCTTTTTTTTTACATTTTATTGCTATAGAATAAAACATATACTGATTGTAACCAGTGACATTTGCATTATGTAAATTAGAGGTGACCATACATTTGTGTTATACTATTCTAGTGTATGCATTCATACATAATACAAACTGAATTGTGAACTATCCTAGCATTTGGAATACACGTATAAATAAAATAATGTAATATATATTTGAAGTCAAGCTGATATAATGGTCTTTTTTTGTTTGTTTTTTCTTTAAAAATATTTAAATATAACAAAATGGCACTCTATTTTGTGAGGTTTGCGTTACTTCTACGCTTTTGGAGGGATCGAATGATCTTACATATGACTTAATATTAAAATCACCTGAAAAACAATTATAGATAAAACATCAGACGAAGATATGTGCATTGTTCCGCTTACATCACAAACACTTTTACCAATTATATCTCCAGGCATCTTTGGTGCTCCGTCAGATGGTAAAAATGTTTTAAGGGGAATCCAAAATCGTATTCCCCATTGCATCTCAGTGTGTGGAGAACCAGGATATATATTCATCCAGACATTTTGATTTAACTCAAACCAAGGCGACCTTGCTATGTGTAATGCTGCCTCAATCGTAGACTGGGTTACGTTATATGGATTAACTTTTTCGATACTACCTGTAAGAAGTAAAGAACTATAAAACTAAAGTTCATTAAACATCTTTTAATGGTTGGTCACGCAATTTTACTATTTCACAAAGATCGTTTTCTGAAGCCTATTGTCGACAAATGTTAATTTGTTTTGTACGATCTTTAGAAACGAAAGGAAAATGGAGCTTCTGGGAAGCTTTTCTTTCTTGTTTCGATCTGCACCAAAAGTTCGAATACATACATAAGTACCACTCAAATGCAGGCTAGGGACTGTTTCACACTCCTCTTAGGGTATGAATTATTCTCATCGTTGAAGACCCTACTGTGACTGTGAAATGTAGAACAAGAATAAAAGGGATAATCGTTTACTTTAATTTGTGTCTAAGTATAATGTTGGATAGTCTGTCCTGCTCATTTACATCCATATCCTTTCTTACTAAATGATTGAATCACAATGTGAAAGTACGTTGATTTCAATTGAAATAGATAAATACAGATTATATATTCGATAGTAATCTGTAATATGTGTGAATGGGGTATTATAGATTAATAAATCCAAATAATACGTAGAAAAATGTTACAATTGTCGTTGTATCAATATTGGCAATAATTTGTCATTGAGAAATAGTACCGCGTAAAAAGAACTAACATTTGTATAATTTAAAATATATTAGTAACTGGTAATGTAAACCTTGCATAAAAACATTCTAACCTGAGGTAGCCACGGGGAGTAGTACCAAGTTTTTGTGATACTGGGTACACACCTAACGAAAGAAACGTCTGCAGGGTGAGCGAGACGAATCATTTGTACCACTCGCCTTTAGGATGAGACGTACACAATCATATCGTGTTTTGAAGATCTCACGTTCTGTTCACGTACAATGTAGCGTATAGCAGCGCATTATGAGTAACATTCTTTTTAATGTTCGTTCGTGTTTCGCTTCCCGAAAACATGTCAATTATCTCCATGTTTACTTATCAATCAGAACACTCGTCTACAGGCTACCACCAGGTCTATTATTTACATACGGTTTATTACGCGTAAACTGACCAAAACCAGGTTATATCGTATAACCTGTTCAACAATTTCCAATATTCTTTTAATGTGTTAGGGCTATCAATTTGCCACTTTCTACCATTTTTTTTTATTAAATTTTGGAATTGTTCGAACATTTTTTTTCACTTTAAAACAGCGCACTTGACGTTAAATAACAATAAAGACATTAGTGAAATAAAAAAAATCATTTCTGTTTATAAAATTGTAATTAAAAAGCATATGTAGATCTAAAAGGCAATGTTTTTCTGTTTCATATCTTGCCTTAACACAACTGACTTACCTGCATCTAACAATATTTTCTGTGGATATCTATTTCTGTTCAGAGTTTCATCCTTTAGTGTTATATTAAGGAACTCAAATTTACACTCGTAGAATGTGATGTTATTCAATGGCCACCACAGTGACGGGCTTTGGCAGGCAGCCATACCGAAAGCTGTTGGTCATGTCCATGCAGCATGACACGCCATTAATCCACCTAGAGAATATCCCATTATTCCTGTGTTCTGTTGATCAGTTAAAACTCTATTGTTTGTAATTTCTTTGACTTTTGGTAGCACCGTCTTCAGTAGAAAATCTAATGTTTTTTCGCCATATCCACCAGTGCGCATATATTTTCCGCATTTGTCTCTCATGATTCTGAAACGAAAGTGAAAGTTAATGAAAGTTATGCACCAATGTGACAATCTAGGGACCACATCTGTGGCACAATGATTAGCGGTAGATCGTGAGTTTGGGTCAAACTAAAGAATATAAAATAGGTATTTGCTGCTTCTTCACTTGTTGCTCGTGATGCGTCCGAGTGGAGCGACATGTTTACCCGATTACTGTTATTTCAGTGACATCCAACTCAACGTGTTGGCCTAGTACATCATCATCATCTAATCGAAAAATAATTTAGTCAAGCCATGATATAGCAGAAAAATGGCACACTTGGCGTTGTACCCACTCACTGGTTAGTACCATTAGTGTAAGTATTTTAAGATCAAATACAACTTCATGATACAAGACAATCTTTGGAAAAAATGCAAATAATAATAGATCGGAATATGGTCAATATGCAAATTATGATCCATAAAATATGTAGTATGTTGAAAACGCCACTGCTGTTGTTAACAATTTCTCGTTTATTACCTCTACATAATATTACATAAGGAATGACAATTATACAGTAATCGCTCCATCAAAATATGCTGTGTGAAAATCAAAGTATACCTATTGAAAATGAATTGAAGAATGAAATATTTATTATTATAGATTATTTAGGAAAAACAAATATACACGGCTACAAATTTGTACAATTAACATCGTGTAATCTAGTCAGTAAATATAATACGTAATTCATGCAACCGACAAGTTCCGTCAAGTCATTGAAGATAAAACCTATCTATTGAATATCAGCATAAAATATTAGCTAGCAAGAGCGAGCGACCCGCTGAAATATATAATAGCCAGTAAGGGTCATTTCAGCTATGTCATGTGGAGAACATTTTTTAGTGCTGGCTCACTGAAACAACAATCTGAGTGTAGACATGTCGCTCTATTCGAAGACATTATCCTGACTTCCGGCAAGCTAGATTTGTTCTTACTCTTTAATGTTGTGTCCAAAAGGGGGTGGGAGCAGCAAAAACTGAATGGGTCGCGAATCCATTATCTACAGAAAATTCTGTCCTGTTTCGAAGCGATTGTAAATGAATTGTGTATTATTCGACACTGTACGTATAGTGTTTATCCTGCGCTTTGAGATTGTTTATGTTTTACATTATCTTTACATCATTAATAGCAAGTAAAGACCCCCAGTGACGTTACGTAACTACCATCCGGTAGCATGGGTTTTTTTTCACCAACGGGTCATCAATCAATCAAAAGGCGACATTTTTGTCAAGCCGTGGATAATATGGTGGCTCACTAAAACAACAATCTGAGTGTAGACATGTCGCTCTGTTCGAACACATTATCCTTATTTCCAGCCAACTAGTATTTGTTCTTACTCTTTAATGATGTGTGGTAAGGGGGATGGGAGCAACACATGCCAATTTTATTGTCGTTTTTTTTATTTATTAACTAAATGGGTCGCGAATCCACAATCTACAGCAAATTCTGTCCTGTTTCGAAGCGATTGTAAATTAATTTTGTATTATTTGACACTGTACGTATATTGTGTTTATCCTGCCATGTCAAAACGCCCAATACAACTACCAACTTGTCTAAAAAGACCACAAACTAGCGTCTATCTATTCGTTTTTCATGAAGTTATCTGTCACGTCCGCGCTTATATTGTTACAGTCGCTCAGTATGAATCAGATACCATCTGTATCTTGGTCAGTGACCGTATTTAACGAAAAATAACCAGACAATGCAATGTATCTGCTCAAATAGAAACCAGTGCAGGACAAATTCACATATGAGCCCCTAATTATCATTCTGGTTCTGTAAATGTTGCTTTAGAAATAATTACCTGATATAAATTTCGTTATAAGGTGTCACATTGCTTGGTATGCAATTGTCACATTTGTCATTATAGGTTCCATTTATACAGCTTAAGAAATATCCAGGCGTTGGTGTAAGTAAATGGAAACGTTCAGCGGGGGAATAATCGCCAAAACCGATAAGTAGGAACTCCTTTGTTGTCCCAGATTGACCAAGGAGATTATCTAGGGAATGCTTAAATGTTTGTAGCATGATAGGTAACATATCAAACACAAACAATTTAGGGTACTTCTTGTACACATTTTCGTTATAACTAGGGGGAAGATAGAGCGCAATTTCATGATTTCCTCCAATTTGTGGTGAGAGAATTGTAAAATTTGTAATTGTTCCTACATTTGTGTTGAACCATGGATACACTTCAAATATTGGTATTTCATCAAAATAAGAAGAAGTCATAGAAACAGGTAAGCTAACTGCAAAGTTACCACCAACCATATCTATTTTATCGTCTATAAATATCCGAAATTCTAATTTCCTTGTTATTCTTGTATCGTCAGTACAACCTTGACATTGAAATCCCTCATCAGAAGATTTGTACTTAATTTTACTAATCCAGGTATCACGTGATATTGACATCAACTGTCCTGTTTTCCAGTTCAAACCTAGTCCATTTCCCCGAATGTGAAAGTTCTTGCCTAACGTTTTCTGAAGTATAAATCACTATGAACGTTAAGGTATCCACCTGTCTGTAGCATGCTAATCATTTAACTAACAAGCTTTGAAAGCATCGAACGCGATAACCATTTTGTCCTGCAGATAGTATTTATTCGTTTTTGTTTTTGCTTAAATAATTAATGTAATCTGGTGTCAATACAAAGTAAAATACGCTAATAGCGAAGTGTCCTTTATATAATATTACTAGTATGTGATAAAATTGGTCAATGACTTGCGACAGGTCGGCGGTTTTCAACGGATACACCTGTTTCCTTGACTAAAGAATTACGGTCATGATATATCTGACATATTGTTGAAAGTGGCGTTAAACACCATAATCCTAACCCTAATAAAAAACAAATGGGTTAATAATATCGGTGTTAAACTCCACTCTTACAATGCAACAACAGGTTAGTTATATCGATCGTATTTGTAATTTAACTTGTAAAGACGTCGCTGAACGAACGAACAAAATCTAACAATTCGTGGCAAGTCACACAATCAAACGATAATTGCTCTAGGTATCTCATACGAAAATAAATTCCAAAATGATGATAAAGAACAAAAAAAACAAAAAAACAAAAAACCAAAAAAAACCATGAAACAAAAACATCAATACATAATTCTTCAATTCCATTATGATTGTGGTTTATACTCATGTGTATGCCTAATTTTACGATACTTAGTATGATATATTAATACTTACATTTAATTCGCCTTGTGGATATTTAACTTGAATAATAAATTCTAAGTTTTCTTTTGTCAAAGAAGGAATAGTCGTAAGACACTTTCCATCAAAACAAATTCCTTCTTTTCCATCAGAGGTTGAACACGCTAGTGTTTCATTACACTTGCTGGTTACTTCGTGAAAACAGAAAACCAACAAGAAACAAATACATGTTTTCATGTTCTACAACAAAATACTAGTATAATTTAGACAAAAAGAAGGAATGACGAAAGAACAACATATTTGTGTGTTTAATATTTAAGCCAAAGTCTTTGCGAAAGGAGTAAAAGGTGTTCCCATCTCGAATTCCCGTTCAAATAAAATGTTATTTCCTTAATTAAGAAAATTGAAGAACCACATCCAGAATCCCGATACAACTTGATCCCGAAATAAAAGGCTCAATCTCGACATGTCGAGAAAACAACTAAGAACTCGAATACAGTTAATTTGTGCCACAAATGACTAAGATATGTTCTGTTTGTCGTAATTATGATACCGTTCTTTCTTCATTCATGACTTATCACATTGCTTATAACAAGAGTGGCAAGACTGGTGCCATGTGTGGAGCAGGAACTGCGTATCCCTCTGGAGGACACCGGCTCGTTTTTATGAGGTCTTACTGCTTAATCTTTAGGTTTCTGTGTAGTGTTTCGTATAATTTTTGTTTGTCCATCGTATTGTATTGCCTGTCTTTCTAAGATTTACGGCTTCTGACTCCCCCTTTGTTATCTTCAAAATTTTCTTATACCAAGTCAGTGCAATCGTGATCACGTGATTTCCACACACATTCGAGGCTTTACCTGACAAAACACAAGCACCTATTTGACAAGATCTTAAGCATTAGTTTGTACACTGCAATTGTAAAGGAAATGTATATAAGATTTTACTGGTTTGTTTTCTTCAGAATTAAATGAAAGCAGAATTCTCCATAAATGCACACTAACCACATCATACAAAATGAGTTTCTCGTTTCTGGGACTGACACACACTGTTCACAACTCGGACATCTTGTAGTATCGATAATGACACTTTTTTCCTTGTTAGGAGTGGTCATTTGATTAACAAACACCCCAATCCTAAACGTGGTACCTGTGCACATGTCCACTCGTCTCAGTGGTGATATTTAACCTAATATGATGTTTGTAAGCACGGTCAGTTCATGTATACAAACCAAATACTGTTTGCTGTATCCATTAAGCAGCTGTCAGTCAAAGTTTGACGTAAAATTAAAGGAGAGATGAATGGCGCAAAAACAAACAATGTTCCACAAAATACTACACAGACAACTGAAAATTGCGTAACACAAGAATTAACTTTATATAAGGGTGAATTAAGATGCTCCAAATAAGTGAACAGTTCGTGTTGGACACCAGAATATGTAAATAAATAAAAATAACACAAATAAAGCATGAACCTTCCTACAAAACAAATGGGAGTAAAGACAAGTCGAATATCGTTTTTACACGGAAATCGTACAGATTTATAACAGCTATATGTAAGGTCTCCACAGAACAATTTGTGTAGGTAGTGTGTTGAAATCGGGTACGGTCAACGTTAATAGAATCATTTATGCATATACTGGGATATTTGCGATGATGTGTTAGATGTTTAATGTTCCAGTGGATGTTTCCATTAAGTTTATTTCATTCGGGTACAGTGGACTGGAATTACAGTTCACAGAAAGATAGTGATTATTGTGGGTACCATCTAACGCGCAGCTTCATAACAAAATTTTTTAACACGTTTTATATTAGTACACGGGTATAATAAATAAATGGTCCAATAGTATACCAAGGTATTGTTGTTCTAACTCTATTTATCTACATATTTATGTTTCAGTAAGTGTAGGAGATCTTTACTTATTTTATTTCTTTTTACATTTTAAATCTTAATGGTGGTGTATTGTCTTATAATTAAAATTGCACAATTCGTTTAATTGGTATTTATCAGTGTTTAGTAGTGTTCGAAAATTATAAATTTCGGTTGCAGAAACAGTTTAAGCGTAAAATACCATTTTGACAAAACAATTTCAACACACTGCCTGCAAAACAATATACATATTTTTGTTTTACAAACTGACAATTTAAAAGTTTACCTTTTCAAACTTCAGCCACCCAGCCATGGTCATACGTGTGTTGCTGTGTTGTATCGGAATTGAGATATAAAATTAGTTTGTATGAGATAACCTATAGTATATAGTATGACACTACCATTGATTTGTGTATTACCATGATAATATATATATATATATACGTACGTTCTTGTAATGTACCGATTTAGTACATAACATATGAAAATGCTTTAGTTTAATTGGATGACAAGTGTTTTTTAACAGTGTATACTTAATATTGAGAACGAGTGACTATACCTAGTGACGGTAACCATGCCAGTTTCAAACGATTTCCCGTGAGCACTATAGTAATAGCTGTGGAATAGATTTTCCCACGTTACTTTGATATACATTTGGCAAGATTTACCTCCGTTAAAATAGACGAAGCATAATAGTGATAATGAAATAAATTCTATTATTCTAAAATTGAATTAAATTTTAACTAATCTATCACATTAGAACAAATCCTTTCCACAAATTACAAAACTCATTTTACTGTAGAAGGTAAAGTAACAGAAGCACGATTTTTTTTCCAGGTAGTTCGATCTATTTTTTTTCCATAAATTAATATTTATACAGGTTGTATTGTTGATCTATTGATGTGAATAAAGAAATTGTGGTACAAAATTGATTTTATTGGGAAATTTAAATTAATGTTAAAGGGGAATTTGCGGTAGGCACTACCGACACAATTGGTGGGCGGAGCTTATCATAAAAAAAATCCCGTTGATGTGAACAGCGTATTTAAAAAAAACAGTATGTCACATGACCAACGTGACCAAGGTCACATACCTCAGAAATTTGAAGTGATTTTTGTAGGTTTTACATTGATGAAGAATATTATTTTTAATAAGACTAAAAGTTTCGTAGGGAGGAAAACTAGTGACCATGCCTGTCAAATATTTTGCTCCAAAAGTAACTGTGAACTGGGTATCATTGATTTGTTTCCTCCTCGAGATAACCGTGGCCAAAATAATGAACAATCTTAATGTTTGCTCTGCCCACAGCTATGTATACCCACGCTCCCCCTTTAATTGTAAATGATGTTATATTTTTATGTTACTTCAATATTGTAATTCAATCACTTAGAAGCCTGGGCAAATGTGATATATGTTAACAGGCAGAATAAGACAATGAAGAAATAAACAGAAATAGAAGGCATTGCAGTCTGTTTATCGAAAAATGAATATGGGCCAGGTTTTAAGGTACCTCCCATCACTTCTTGAACAGCATCGGTGGTGTAATAGTTAGCATGCTCGCCTCGAGTGCGGTAGATCGTGGCTTCGAACCCCGGTCGGGTCAAAACAAACACTATTTAATTGGTCTTTGTTGCTTCTTCACTAAGCTAGCAACATTAAGGGAAAAGAAGAGCAAAGACTGTTTGGCTCGGAATCGGGATAATGTGTCAGAGTGGGGCGACATGTCTATCCACGGACTGTTGTTTCAGTGAGCTAGCACTATGAACATCTAACCAAGCGTGTTGGCCTAGAACAAAGCGGACTTCATTATCATCTCATTGAAGATTAACTTGTTCTCATGTAGTGTCTTGTATAACAGTGTTTGTTCTTGTTGTCCTTTTTCTTTGATATAGCTGAACATTGCTGCTTTGGCGTAAAACAATAATCACACTTCTTTATTTACCGTTTATATATTTCTTTTATATTTCAATCAAGTTTTATTTTATCTAGTACACTTGAACGATTCCTTTTGTTCGTAAAGGCCCGTCTTTTTCAAGATAAAGGGCAGGCCATACACAATAATCAATGATAGACCCTTTCTTTGTAAATTCCTGGTACATTTCACGCTTGATATATGAGCGAGGGTCTGGTCCTTCGTCCATTTACATTGGTGGGTTCTGAACTACCATTAACCAGGACAAATACACACATCTATTGAAGTATGGAAATTTTAGAATCTCTGTAAGAAGAGTATTGTCCTTCTTGTCCCATTTGAGTAAATTGGCTTGAAATTCTGGTTTTTCAATGATCATCTGTAATAAAAACGTAGATATCAAATGTGGTGGGCCCGACTCGTTTCTGGAATAACCTTCATCAGGTACGCTCAAAGTCGAAAGGTTGGAAAGCAAAATGATTTAAAGTTTTCGGAGCAATAAAACCAAAGGGCATAAACGGGATATACCAACTCTTCTTATGTCACATATGCCTAAAGTATGTTTGAAAACATTTAACCAACTGGCTTGTTAGATTCTTTTCTAATTCATTATTATTTGTAAGATATGTGTTTAAATTTTGTCAGTGTGGCTGTACAATTGTTACGTAATCAATGTTGTGATAGTTTCCTTACAGTTAGTCCACTGATATGGAATTGTCGTGTCAAAGCTTACACGTTTTGAATGTTAGCATGTCGTTAATTTCTGTTTCCCATTATTGTACGAGTTCATATTGAGCTTCATAGATCTAGTGGAGCACCTGAGTTCATCCCCGGTTTTTAGTATGGTTCGTGTTACACGATCTTTAGTTTTATGTGTATGTGTTGTAGATCGTTTTTTGTCCTTTTGTCCTTTTTCCGTTGGCCATTGTGTTGTCTGTCCGTCTTTGATTTACGGATTCTTATTACCCTTTTGGTTTCTTCAAACTATTCGTTTTACCCCCAAGAAACAACCTACTTTGCAGTTGTTGGGAGTTCGCTTGGAGGTGTCGATTACTCACACACCAACAAATAGCTAATAATTCAAAATTATCAAAGTATTTTAATCACTTAAATATTCTCTTTACCTTTTGCAAGTTCACTGCGCATGTCGTGGACAGTTTCCCCTTAAAGTCTATTATATACTTAAATTCTGCTTTGTGATTCTACAAATATAAGATATTATTCATTCCCTGAATAAACTTAAGTCCTGTATAAGCTGAACTTTATATAATTTGCTAATTTAACATATATAAACGGAACACCTTGCTGCTACGAACGCAAAAGTTGATCCAAAGAAGGTTCGGCTTTAGACAGGTCTCATTATAATTTGTGATTCAGCAATTGACAATAAACTATTTTACTATATGACAACTCTAAAGACGGCATTGCTATTCCGTGAAACAGGTAACGTTTCGGTTAAAGCAACTGTCATGTTAGTAAATTTGCTAAACGATTAACCTAAACATTATTAATTCGTATTGTAAACATGTAATTAATAGTTGTGTCCAACTAACGTTGTGAGTTCGAAACCCGTGCATGACGAAGTGTACTCGATACAACATTATGTGATAAAGTTTGTCAGTGTCTTGCGACGGTCGGTGGTTTTCTCCGTGTACTCTGGTTTCCTCCACCAATAAAACTTACCAACAACGATATAACTGAAATATTGTTGAAGGTGGCGTTAAACACCATAGCTCCATACCCTAACCCTAATTGTGTCCATTTAATAAGTTTCTATTATAAGTTCATAACTAACGTAATTATTGATCAATTATTTAAATTCTATGTCGATGTAAATATAACCTCGGTGCACTCATATGTGTCTGGGATCAACGATCTACTTCCGATGTCAATTTGTGAAGGATCGAGTTCAGCTTAAGTTTCTATAAATATTCCATCTGATGAAGTCCTTGTGAAAACATGGGTCTCTATATATTTGTCTGAGGTGTGTCGTGGAAGAACAACACATTTACGTAAGAAAGTACAAAATCGAATTGAATTTGCACTTCGTACTGATGATTTGGTCAAACAAACATGCATATTCAATGCTAAATATTATCCAGGTGCATTTCTACATGTTTATTGACACCAATTGATATATCGAAATTTCGTACACGTGAAGTAAATTGCTGAACAATGTGGCACTATAAATTCGTGAGAATTCAACATGGGTTCTATTTCAAGTTTGTACGCATGGTATATGTGGTCATATCACTTACTTCTTTTGTTGGTACATTTATCAGCAGTTTTTTTTTATATCGTTTCAGTTCGATTTACGGATTCTGATTACTGTTTTTGGTATCTTGAAACTCTTTTTAATAGGTACCGGGAACATGCATTGTGTTTTTACTAACCTTGACGAGCTTAAACAACTTAAAGTATGAGTACGTTTATATCGTAAATTCTTGTCATATCATATTTCGAACAATTTTAAATTCAGAATATGTGTATATGCTGTCAAATGTAGTACTTTGCGTAAAATGTGTTAAAAGTTACATTATAGCAATCAGAAAACAGAATAATATAACAAGAGAAAAGTACAATACATCACATCTCAAACAGACAGACAGACCAATTTCAGTCAGAAATAGAACAAAAGATGTCAAAGATAGAACAACACAAGTACACACATACATAACAAAATAAAGACTATCTTACCTTTTGATTTTCTTCACTAACGAACACCGCAGATAGCAGTTCTTTTGTTTGTTGTGCCGATATATGCTTGCAGGTGACGAAGCAAGTCTTAAAAAGAAACCTCAAAAATATATATCATATTCCCGGGCGTTGTCAAAGGGGCTTGAATCGCTTTCATAGGGGTCACGCGGCCTATATACTCCTATATACTAACAAGGGATGCAACGACCAACGTAGCCAAGCCACTATCAGTTCTGTTTCAGGCTTGAACAAAATATTAAAAAATCACACATTCAAACAATCTTTGTTGTCATTCGCTAGCATATTGATTTATCTTTCCGACGAGACATAATTTTTCATACCTGCTTCACTCTAAAAGTCAGAGCACCCATGAAAACTTGAAACTTTGCTCCAAAATAGGTCACCAACGTTTTGCTATGAAGGACAGTCAACGGTAAGACTCCAAGAATATAGAGCTGTCATCTGATTGGTTAATATTTCTCACGGCAGGGTAAGTGTTTTTACTTATTCGTAACATATAAAAATATTGTAAATGATTTGTAGGTATATTATAATCATATAAAACTACTTCTAAAAGTAATTCCCACTGAAATTTTTTTTAAAGCATATATTTCAAGCGTTATTATGGGCGTGTCGTGAGAAATATTAACCAGTCAGATGACAGATTTCATTTGCTGCTGTGTACTCCTACACAATGGCATCCAGGATTTGAAGGGTTTGCACCGGACTGAAAAACGTGAGTTACCGCTGTTCGTCTGCACTATGTGAACTGTTCTGGTGATAGTTGAGTCAACGCCGTTCATAGGTATTTACGACAGTCAGGATTTATGCGGATATTGTCCGAAATTGTGCTCTATACTCTTGGAAATTTACCGTTGACTGTCCGTCATAGCAAAACGTTGGTGATCTATTTTGGAGCAAAGTTTCAAATTTGCAGGGGTGCTCTGACTTCTAGAGTGAAGCAGTTGTGAAAAATTACGTCTCGTCGGAAAGATAAATCAATATGCTAGCGAATGATAACAATGATTGTTTGAATGTGTGATTTTTTTATATTTTCTTCAAGCCTGAAACAGAACTGGTAGTGGCTTGGCTACGTTGGTCGTTGCATCCCTTGTTAGTATATAGAAGTATATAGGCCGCGCGACCTCTATGAAAGCGATGCAAGCCCATGTGGGCATTGCTCTCAGGGAATATGATACCCTTGGGTGAATGAAATTTCATATTTTCCTCACCAGCATGCAATAAATAAAGGCTCTCGGGATGATATTGGTATCTCGGGATGATACCGCATATGATACGGATTTTGCCATGTTTTATACACTTTATCATATATTTAATCAGGAGAGTATATAGGGTAGTGGTACGATAAAGGGTAGTGGTATGATAAAGGGTAGGGGTATGATTAAGGGTAGGGCTATGCTAAAGGGTAGGGGTATGATAAAGGTAGGCATCTGGTACTTTATCAAATATTCAAAACTACTGTATTTACCACTAAATATATGATAAATGTATATTATGTGTAAACCTATATACTGATATTTGTGATTTGTCAAATTGAATTATACAATTAGTGCATTGAAAATGTGATTTGATCCTTAAACAAAGTTGACAAAATACCAGTATAAATTCTAATTGTATTCTTTGATTAATATTTCAAACTAAATAATAATTTTGTTACAGGAGCAAGCATTTAATTCCTTACACAAAGGTTGGGGATTGTTGTCAGTGGTTGGATTAGCACCAGCCGGAGACAAGCTGAAGATTACACCACTTGATTTATTATATGGAAGAACAATAACGGGTGCTTTATATGGAGGTAAACACAACTGGTAGTCAGAAGATTACACATTAAAGTGAATTCACTTTACTACTCTTAAATTGACCAGTTAGTATATACCGTTAGAAACATTTATTGTATATTCATATTTTGCATATATGTTTCTTGTGTTCGGACCGTTGTATTAATACCACTATATAGCATTATTTGTGAAATGATACAGATGCAAATTGTCTCCAAGGTAGCAACACATAATAATAACTATTTGGTTGATTATTTGTCATGGCATTTATTGAATTATTAAACAAACAACAACAACAAACTGGCCAATAAGTAAACACTTGACAATGAACACTGAAGGGCGAACCAACAGTGAAAGTTAAATCAGTTATCCTAGCTGCTGGGCATCTCCATAACAGCTTAATGAACATACTAAGGTAATCACTGCCAGTTGTAATATAATAAGCCTCTTTTTAGTTGTTGCTCGAAAAATATGATTATAGACACCAACATCTGTAACTCATTTCCATGAATGCCATGACTGTAGAAGGAAGTTCACTTATCCTAGCTGCTGGGCATCTCCATAACAGCTGAATGAATATACGTATTATCAATCTTCCTTTTAGCTGTTGCTCGGACATCAACATATGTAGATCATTTCCATGAATGAAGTCAGGACAGCATTATATGCTTTGTTCCACGAAGCTGAAATTATAAAATTAAAAGGCAGCAACATTTGTTCCATAGGGATATGGGAGGGTGGGGTTTTGACTTCCTTCACCTCCCAATTTGCTCGTGGAATAAGAAATTACCCGCGAACATTGGTTTTTATATGACTCGAGTGCACGAGGCGCTTTAAATTCGTATTCCTTGAATTGTTTTAAATAAATGGACATGCTAAAATATTAAACTTTGGTTTCAATGGTGATAATAAATTACTTTGAAATACAATAAACCAATTTGATTTTTATTTAATTAAATTTTAATAATTATGTTTTTTCCTTTCCGTCATGTAGATTTATTACATCATTACATTGTGATAATAGATAGATGTCAGAGAAAACCTAAGGGGCAATCAAGAATGGACAAACTAGATGAACTGGCAACATTGTGCACATAAGGGCGAAGGCCAAAGACAAACAAATAAACATAACACAACACGAAAAAGTAATAAGATGAACACACAAACCTCACTAAAAGACCGGAGATGAATCCATGTGTTCGGGAATAAGTTGTCTTCTTTCACCAATTTGCCTAAAGATGATTATTGTTGAGCAAGTCATCACTAGGTATATCCTTTGTCGAAAATACAGGAAGTAATTTAATAGGGAATATAGAGTAAGATCACTATTAGCTCGGACTTAGAACACAAATAAAAGATTTTGAGATAAGTGAAACAGTAAGGGCTACAAAGGATACGGAAAATCAATATTAATGACTACAGACGGACGAACGGCAACGACGACGACACTCCCGTACTATACATGTATTACAACAACAAGCATTGCCGTCGTTTAAAAATTGCTGTTATGTTATTGATATCTCTTATTTAACTTAAAAAGGTTTCAGATGTGCGAAACAAATTCCCGAAATGGTCGATAAGTACATGAGGAAGGAAATAATGATTGATGAGTTCATCACTCATAACATGGACTTGGATCATATAAATGATGCTTTTGAACTTCTGAGACAAGGGAAAAGGTAATGTATACATGTATTGAAACTACTGCAAATATGATGTATATTATGAATATGGGGATTCAGATATCAAACTTTATTTATTTCATGAAACAAAACAAAAACAAAACGATGCAAAAAAGACAGGGAAGCGCAATGATTAAATATATACTAGAGCTTAAGAGTTGGGTCTTTCTCGTGTTTAACATGTATTGAATGTTTTCGTTCGCTTCACTTCTAGTTTCCAAAAGAAATCGTAAAATTGTTATTCTTCATACATATTTCTTTATAATATCACCTTCACATAATAATCATCAATATTAAATTAAGAAAATAAAGACAAATGCTAATTGTTTTTTTTTTATCTATATACAACTGTTAACGTATTTACAACGTACTTAAAAGATCATATACAGCATTTATACCTTTATCTAGCTACGAGTTGGGGTAACTTTGTACCTGTATTTAATCAAACGGATCCATTCATTTTAGGTGAAAACATCAACTTTGATATATTAAGGGGAGACAACATTATCCCTCAGTCTCCATAAACTTGATTGTTCTTAAATAAATAAAATCCTCTGGCAATTTACATTTCTTTATAAGATAATCTGTTATATAGGGTTACAATATTTTGTTATACACCAAAAGATACATTAACACAAAGAAAGCAAATTATTTTGCACATTTCGCCCACATTAGCTGTTATAATGGCGTACAGTCAAACCTGAATATAAATGTCAGTCATGGAAACCTGGAAACGTTTATTCTTTATACACAATTGCCCTTTATATACAGGTTCAGATTTTATGGTCTATTAATTAAATGGAGAAAGTGAAGGAATCGTTTGAAGATAACAAAGTGATCAATCCTCGGAAGTTATAAATCAAAGGAGGACAGATAATACAATGGCTGAAAGAAATAGGACAGAAGGACAAACAACGATATACAAAACATTACATAGTAAACTAAAGATTGATCAAGAAGAGGTTGAAGATAACAAAGGAGTAATCAGAGTCTGTAAATCGAAGGAAAGACAACAGCAACACAAACTCAAAAAAAAAGAAAAAAAAGGGTGAACTAATATGCTCCGAAAGTGTACGCAGTTCCTGCTCCACATATGTCACCCGTCGTATTACTGTTTTTACAAAACCGGTAATAAGTCATGAATGAGAAAAGGACCAGATTATGATTACTTACGACAAACGGAACATATCCGCGGTCCTTTGAGACACAGATATTCCGTAGCGGTTAACTATGTCATGATGGTGACAGTAAAACTGTGGAAGTGATGACTTCAACTTAGCCACTAGGAACTCATGAATGAAGAAAAGAAGCACAGTTGGTACGCTGACAGGAATGCTGTCTGTTGAATGGCACATCCGCTATGCACATAACAAACATGTTGTCAATCGAAAGCGAGTCCATTTAGATGATATCAGATGACACGTTTTGGTAGAATCTGTGTTTTTCAGCAAAATAAAATTTGTCTCTTCCTATGATAATGTACTCGTATCTACATTGTTCATGGTCATTCTTTTTACGAAACACAATTGGACCAATTCTTTTAATCTGTAATCTAGCTTTGAGTAGGGAATGGAAGTGGAAATGGTAGAGAAATTTCATTTATAGACAATGATTTATTATATTCATGTGCCTTTTAAGGCAGGTTTGACTGTATTTTAATAACAACTTGTATTTACGTTATTTCCAGCTGTAGATCGGTAGTCAAATTGACTTAGACGATGCAGATGACGACGAATACAACAATAGCGAATACATTAGAAAAGTTTCATAGCTTAGATTCATAGAACAATTATTTATACAAATTTAGACAATGAAACAAAAAGTCAGTGGTAATGGGTAGACTTGTATGTTGTAGTTAGAATAATGTATTAATGCTTTAGATGTAGATATTAGGTATGTATTGTTTATGTATGTAATATCGTCCTTGTTGTCAAAATGAATAGACAATGTACATTTGATAAAACAGCAACAAAGAACTGTTGCCAACAATGAGAACATGAATTTTAATTTCTGTATCAAACCTTACGGTCAGATCGAGGTTGTACGATATTTGTTACTCGTACTCGAAAACTATCTAATCAGAACGTCATATTATA
>MJUT01012933.1:30886-44858 GCA_002080005.1 Gigantidas platifrons | reverse complement strand
GTAGTGTTTTGTCTAACATTGTTTACCTTCTTGTCATACAAGTTTTGTGTAGTGTTTTGTCGAACATGGTTTACCTTCTTGTCATACAAGTTTTGTGTAGTCTTTTGTCGAACATTGTTTATCAACTTGTCATACAAGTTTTGTGTAGTGTTTTGTCCAACATTGTTTACCTTCTTGTCATACATATTTTGTGCAGTGTTATGTCTAACATTGTTTACCTTCTTATCATACAAGTTTTGTGTAGTGTTATGTTTAACATTGTTTACCTTCTTGTAATACAAGTTTTGTGCAGTGTTATGTCTAACATTGCTTACCTTCTTGTCATACACGTTTTGTGTAGTGTTTTGTCTAACATTGTTTACCTTCTTGTTATACAAGTTTTGTGTAGTGTTTTGTCTAACATTGTTTACCTTCTTGTCATACAAGTTTTGTGCAGTGTTTTGTCTAACATTGTTTACCTTCTTGTCATACAAGTTTTGTGTAGTGTTTTGTCGAACATTGTTTACCTTCTTGTCATACAAGTTGTGTGTAGTGTTTTGTCGAACATTGTTCACCTTCTTGTCATACAAGTTTTGTGTAATGTTTTGTCTGACATTGTTTATCTTCTTGTCATACATATTTTGTGCAGTGTTATGTCTAACATTGTTTACCTTCTTGTCATACATATTGTTAGACGTGTTTTTTCTAACATTGTTTACCTTCTTGTCATATAAGTTTTGTGGAGTGTTTTGTCTAACATTGTTTACCTTCTTGTCATACAAGTTTTGTGTAGTGTTTTGTCGAACATTGTTTACCTTCTTCTCATACATATTTTGTGCAGTGTTATGTCTAACATTGTTTACCTTCTTGTCATACAAGTTTTGTGTAGTGTTTTGTCGAACATTGTTTACCTTCTTGTCATACAAGTATTGTGCAGTTTTATGTCTAACATTGCTTACCTTCTTGTTATACAAGTTTTGTGCAGTGTTATGTCTAACATTGTTTACCTTCTTGTCACACAAGTTTTGTGTAGTGTTTTGTCTAACATTGCTTACCTTCTTGTCATACAAGTTTTGTGCAGTGTTATGTCGAACATTGTTTACCTTCTTGTCATACAAGTTTTGTGTAGTGTTTTGTCGAACATTGTTTACCTTCTTGTCATACAAGTTTTGTGTAGTGTTTTGTCTAACATTGTTTACCTTCTTGGCATACAAGTTTTGTGTAGTGTTTTGTCTAACATTGTTTACCTTCTTGTCATACAAATTTGGTGTAGTGTTTTGTCGAACATTGTTTACCTTCTTGGCATACAAGTTTTGTGTAGTGTTTTGTCGAACATTGTTCACCTTCTTGTCATACAAGTTTTCTGTAATGTTTTGTCTAACATTGTTTACCTTCTTGTCATACATATTTTGTGCAGTGTTATGTCTAACATGTTTTACCTTCTTGTCATACATACTTTGTGGGGTGTTTTGTCTAACATTGTTTACCTTCTGGTCATACAAGTTTTGTGGAGTGTTTTGTCTAACATTGTTTACCTTTTTGTCATACAAGTTTTGTGTAGTGTTTTGTCGAACATTGTTTACCTTCTTGTCATACAAGTTTTGTGTACTGTTTTGTCGAATATTGTTTACCTTCTTGTTATACAAGTTTTGTGCAGTGTTATGTCTAACATTGTTTACCTTCTTGTCATAAAAGTTTTGTGGAGTGTTTTTTTCGAACATTGTTTACCTTCTTGTCATAAAAGTTTTGTGTAGTGTTTTGTCTAACATTGCTTACCTTCTTGTCATACAAGTTTTGTGCAGTGTTATGTCGAACATTGTTTACCTTCTTGTCATACAAGTTTTGTGTAGTGTTTTGTCTAACATTGTTTACCTTCTTGTCATACAAGTTTTGTGTAGTGTTTTGTCGAACATTGTTTACCTTCTTGGCATACATGTTTTGTGTAGTGTTTTGTCTAACATTGTTTACCTTCTTGTCATACAAGTTTTGTGTAGTGTTTTGTCTAACATTGTTTACCTTCTTGTCATACAAGTTTTGTGTAGTGTTTTGTCTAACATTGTTTACCTTCTTGTCATACAAGTTTTGTGTAGTGTTTTGTCGAACATTGTTTACCTTCTTGGCATACATGTTTTGTGTAGTGTTTTGTCTAATTGTTTACCTTCTTGTCATACAAGTTTTGTTTAGTGTTTTGTCGAACATTGTTTACCTTCTTGTCATACAAGTTTTGTGTAGTCATAATTTCGTATTCCAGTCGTCTTTGACGCCTCATCACTGCATTTGTGGCAAGCATAACACCACCGGGTAAAACATTTGAAAGCAAAATAGTTTAAATGTATTTGCGAGCAAATGTCACATTTCCGGCTTTGGATTTATATCTGTTTCTTTGTTTGTTTGTTTGATGCTGCTTAATAACACTTTCAACAATATTTCAGTTATATCGTAGCGGTTAGTTTTATTGGTGGGGGAAACGGAGGATCCGAAGAAAACCACTGACATGTCGCAAGTCACTGACAAACTTTATCGCATAATGCTGTACACCTCGTCCTGATCCAGATTCGAACTCACAATATCAGTCGTGATAGGAGTTGATTGCATAGGTATTTGTAAATCCAACTACCATAAGATCAAGGCCACGACGGCTCCATCGGATTTATATATAAATACACATGTATTTACATTAACTATTTTTCAATAGTTAATTTCATGGTAAATAACAAAATACCTGTAAAACAATGAATATATGACGAACAACAAATTCTTCCGTCCATTCTTTATGTGATTTTAGAATGTCATCCTTCACGTCCGTCCAGTCTGAGTCGTACATTTCAGAAAACATGTCTGTTATGCATGTTGGTCGGTATTTATCGCCTAAATCAGCAATGCTTGAATTTCCTGCAGTAAATTTTGCCCCTGCTACTTGACTCAGCCTGTGAACATACAACAAGTTGTTTATATTATGTTGGACATACTGTTGTACATAATGCTGTTACTGTAATTTATTGTGTATTAAATATATATAACATTCTGGTAAAACTAGTACGAAAGCATTATAGCATTCGATAATGTTATCAATTACATATATTTTGCTAGTTTCATTAAATGTTTTAAATTGTATTTCTGGAGAAATCATTTTGCTTACGTGCAGTGCCTAACTGTGAGTAATGGAACTCAATAACCTTTGAACACACAGCTAAATACAGTGATACATGTATAAAATTTGATAACTATATGTTGTGTAAAATCATATTGTATGTCAATAACAAGATATATTTCTTCTTGTTAAGCAGCATATTTAATTATAGACGGGGGCTCATATAGGACACAAAATGGAGTATGCATCCTGTTGTCAAGTATTACAAATCGCAATAATAATTTCAGCTTGTGAAGTAACGTAAATGTGGTCTACAGAATCCCTTAAAATGGCTGATTACATTTTTGCATCTATACCTGGTCATTAAATTTTCCTTTTCCTCTTGTGACCTTTTTAGTTCTCGCTTCGTAGTCTCATGCTGCTTACATATGGCTTCATATCTAAATTAAAGCAGTCAAATGATCATAGATGCTTTTGAATGAATTATATCACTGTGTAATTAAACTCCAATCTGATTCAAACCATACATATGCTACCCCCTATTCGGCCTCACATCTGGCAGAACTCGATTGAATTTCATGTCTAGATGAACTGATAATCATCCACGAAAACAGCATCGTGGTGTCCCATTGGTATTTTCTTTAAATAAGTATTCCTATACGAAATGTCATCTAGGTGTTAACTCTAACGGATTCTTTCAGATGTTAGGGGAGAATACTATACAATTATTGACTTTTAATTTCAGTCTACTCATGACTATGCGGACCTGATCAATGATTGATTGACCGAGGCCAACGACCGAGGTTAATCAATCATTGACCAGGTCCGTATAGTCATGAGTAGATTTAAATTAAAAGTCAATAACTGCTTTATTAAATAATAAGGAATTTTTCAAACTTAATAATTGTTTTATCATTTTTCAATATTATTATTTAAATATTAAAATTTTGAAATTTTATCATTTAGAAATTTATTGAAAATTTTTAAATCTCATGAAATTTTTGAAGTTTTATGAAATATTTGAATTTTTTTTGAAATTTTAGAAATTTTGAAAATTTTGAGCTTTTGAACTGTTTCTTTATTGTATAATTTTGAAATTTTATGAATAAGTAAGACGCAATTTGATTGGTCGACACAACTTGACATCTTGGCTTTGGTTGGTCTGTAGGCAAGCCCGAATATACCTCACGTGAGGTGTACTCACTACTCGCGAGGTGTACTCACTCTGAGGTAGAGTTGAGAAAATGCTGTTTAGGCCAATCAGAAAAAAGCAAAATTCCTTATCATTTAATAATGTATGATAACACCTGATTTCAGGTTGAATTAATCTTAGGATACCAATTCACATAACTTTACGATTAATCATAAATTAATTCATATTCATCCCTGTTTATCATAAACATCTATTTCACAGTTATGGTCTTGAAAATTTTAAGATAATATAATTGTCATCAATGTTTTTTTTAAATATATATGGGAATGATATGCAACATATAACAAAATACTCGACCATTATGTTGGTCATATATAAATATTTCCATGTTGCAGTTTGTCGTCTGAAACCTTTTCCCATACAGATCTATTCATCTTATGAGACAGTTAAAGTTCTGAGATAAATCTTTATCCAAAATGTCAAGGAATGACACAACAACTCCATTGCCTACATATTAAGCGATGTTATCTCATTGTACTAATAGTGTATGTCAAGTCATTGGTATACTTAAGATTACTTATCTCTTCAAACTTTACAAAACATGTAAAGGCATTTTCACTGACAGCATGGGTTATATCAGAACAGTGGTATCTAGAAATACTTTAGAACAATTTTCTGATTTCTAATACTACAGTATATATCCACGATATTTGCAATCTTCGATTTCCGGTCTGTGTTAAGCATGGAAAGAATATAAAATAAGTACAGATGTGTAGTGTTAATCAAATGAATCAGTGGTTCAAGAGAAATCCCAAAATGTGAAAGGACTCTCTTATGATCATTTGTTTTATTTCAATCACTGTGATAGTTCATAAGACGATTTTTATATCAATCCTAAACTTTGAAAGTAGATATGCATAAAACAGCAACCATGGAACAATACATGTAAGGTTTCCGTTCAAAGGTTCACTTGCTTTCTAGAACATGCTTGAATGACGACAAATATTTATATAATCAACACAAGAACGACGTTCAAAGGATTTTTAAAAAATCTTCGTGATCCTACGTTATGCCCCTGTGATATCTTCTAACTTTCCGTAGACAATGTTCACTGGTTGTGGTAATGTTACATATCGCCACCAGAAGCACAAACTTGGTGCTGGACCATCCAATAATCATTCAACTGCAGATTGGGTACAAACATTTGAGTAGTTTCTAGTACGAACATGGATTTTAGAGTCTCGTGTACTGAATTTATGTGCATAATTTGGTCCACGGTGTTTGTCATATTTAGTCTTATAACCATACTAAAACGTAAACCTGATATGAACAGCTTGAAGATACTAACGGGGAAATTAGAAGTCGTTAATCGAAGAAGACAATAAAGCACCCTTCAATTATCATATCCCATAGTCTTCCATCTTAAGCTATGTTCTTTGGTGGTCGTTATGAGGACACTTTAGACATCTATTACAGGATATTATTTGACTTCCTAGTTATAAAGAACAAGATGGTTGACAAACTACGAGAATTTAAATGGAATATGTGTATATATTTGTGTAATACCTGTTTTCCAGTTGACTTATATGTATCTTCGTATCCAGTACATCGGTTCTTGGCACACCTTTTAATTCGTCACTGATGAATAAAAGAAATAGAGAACTTCATTTAAAATAATTGGTATCGTTAACTCTATATACATATAGGACATATTAAGTATCATTAAAAATAGATACATATTTTCTCTTAAAACCATAATACTTGTCTTTGTAGAGATTCAGATGTATATGTTACAGGCATAAGTTGTCTGGCATTTTATAAAATGCCTGAAAAAAGCCAGTCATTTTATAAAATACCTGAAATATAAGTATATTCAAATAAATCAACAAAGAATTATATTTGACTAGCCAAAAGATAGAAGTTAAAAAGGTGTAATTACTTTTAACATTCATTCATAAGAAAAGTGAGTAATTTTTTTGAAATGAACTCACTTTGTTTTCTAAACTGTTATTTTATGTGTCTGTTGACAATGGCAGAGGCACAAATTGTATGGTCAAATGAGCAAAAATGTACGTCTAAGTTGTTGAATCATGTCAGAAATGTGTTATATGGAAAAGAAAGAAATATGAAAGTATATTAAATAAAGTGAAAACTGGAAAAAATGAACTTTCTCATGGCTACTATTATATGCAAGGGTATGTACAAGTAATTTTTTAGAATTTAATTTCATATTATTAGAATGGGGATTGATTTTGGGGTTGTGGCCCCTCCCGTTTCTGAACAAGAAGCCCAAAGGGGCCAAAAATGGTGTTCTCATATATTATGACTCGCAGCCGTAAGTGATAAAGTTTACCAGTTGCTCGCCCATAGTCGGTAGTTCTCTCCGGGTACTCCGGCTTTCTCCACCACTAAAACTGGTCGCCTTGATATAGCTGAAATATTGTTGAAAGTGTCATTAAAACACCAAAATTCAATCAATCATTTTATTATAACGTTTATTTATTATCCAATTTCGATGATTTTTGTTACTGTGAGCCTCATGACTAGAGCTCCCTGAAGAGTGCACCGGATTTTTCTCTAGCTCTTACGATATCCGAGATAATAAAGGGCAAAATCACAAATTTCACAACTTTCTTATTTTTCATCCGATCTTGTTGAGTTTGTTTAAAATGCTTGTTTGGGTGAGTTAAACAGGATTTTCACAACAGATTGTACCTGGCATATCGAATCCTTATTTTCCGTTCGATTGTGTTGGATTTTTTAAGCAAAAATATAATCAACAGTATACTCTTCAATTTGCTTCCTGTTTTGAAAAAAAAATCATCTTTAATGCATTTTATTTTTATCCTATGTTTTTTTCGTATTTTGCAGATTTGATATTATACTATGTGGAGATGTGGAAAAGCTAATCAAAAAAGACAATCAATTACAGATAATATATTATACTATGCCTGTGCAGAAGAGATGTACAATATTGTAATGAGGGCTCACATAAACACTGACCATGGCGGCAGAGATAACATGTTGATGAGGGCTCACATGAACACTGACCATGGCGGCAGAGATAAAATGTTGACAGAAGTCAACAAACAATATGCAAATGTTACAAGGGATGTGTTAAATTTGTTTAAAGAAATGTGTGAGGAGTGTCAGCTGAAAAAAAAAGAAAAATAGCAAGTAAAGGACTTATTGTTAAGCCATTGCTGAGTAAAGATTTTAATAGTAGAGGCCAGGTTGACTTGGTAGATATACAGTCAATGCCTGATGGTGACTTCAAATTTATTATGCACTATCAAGATCATCTAACTACATTTTCCGTTTTGCGAGCTCTTACCTCAAAGCGTGCTTTAGAAGGTGGGTTTCAACTGCTCGATATATTCCTGCTGATTGGTGCTCCGCATATCCTCCAATCCGACAATGGTAGAGAATTCACTGCCAATGTCATCAAAGAAGTGAAAGACGTGTAGCCAGATTACAGTATAGTGCATGGTAAACCTAGACATCCGCAGTCACAAGGAAGTGTCGAAAGAGGCAATGCTGTCATAAAAGATATGCTGATAATATGGATGAGAGAAAACAACTGTAAAAAGTGGAACATAGGGTTGAAGTTTGTGCAGTTTGAAAAAGAACAATAGTCATCACTCAGGAATTAATAGATCATCGTATAAAGCCTTTTTTGGTTGTGATGCAAAAATTGGATCATCTTCCTCTTCACTGCCGCAAGAGATTATCAGGTCTTTAGAAACTGAAGAAGATCTATTCCAGCATCTTGAAAGTCAAAGTGAATCTGAGAGCAGAATAACATCTGATAAAATTGAGAAAAATGTATCTGAAACGAGTACTGCGATGTCTGAATGTCGGGAAGCAAATACTGAAGCCGATATACAGTTTTGTCCAGTGTGTGAAAATCCATGCTTCATTTTTGTTACTTGTTCAGTTTGTGCAAATTTTGCACATGAGCTTTGTTCAAATGCATGCACACATGAAATGAGAACAATATAACATCGAAGAGAAGGAATGCTTCTGAGTCAATGAAAAGGCAAGCAACCAAAATGAGAAATCTGTCAAAAAGAATACTGTCAGACGTTGATATTGGAACCAATGTCTTGATCCCAATTCCAAATGTGGATCGGGGAAAGGGAGACCCACGTAACATACTAGCCGTTGTGATAAACAAAGATGAACTTGGCTATAAGCTGGGAACAAAATCTGGAACATTAAGAGGATTGTACACACGAAATCACTTTGAGGTGTCTGATAGCAATTTTTTAGACATCGGATCTATAAACAATGAAAACGAACTTTCCTTAAGACAGGCTGTCAGTAGTGTTTCGTTATGTGATGGACAGGGCTTCACACGATGTGGTTGTAGTACGACCGGAAAGACCCGCTGCAACACAAAACGGTGTTTATGTAAAAAAAAATCTGGACTTTTGTGCAATATTTAGTCGTTGTCATCCGAACATAACATGTAGCAAGAAATAACTGGTATATCCGGTATCACGATTGAAAGTATTTTGCGTTTAATAACATTAAATTTATTATTTTGCATTGAGCTAAAACTCCTCTTTGCTATTTTTTCCAATAAGGTTCAGTGCTTTTAGGCATTTTATAAAATGCCTGGCATTTTTTTCAGGCATTTTGTAAAAAATAGTAATTTTATAAAATGCATAAAACAGCTAGGCTTTTTGCAAAATGCCTAAATATTCTAGTCATTTTACAAATTGCCTAAACTAAGAAATTTCCTGTAACATATATAAAGATCACAACAAGATGATACCCCTGCATATATTTTCAATGTGTATAAAAACCAACTAAATCGGTAAACAGGAAGTAGGAATCTGACGGATCCAAAAAACGCTTCCCATAATATGGCATACCTATATGAAGCTTGTGACCAAATATCAGATTTCTGCCATCAATAGTTGCTGAGGAAAATGCGACGAAATATATCTTTGGACGGAAGGAAGGACGAACGGACGGACGGACAGAGGTAAAACAGCATACCCCCCCCCCAATCCGGTGGAGCGGGGGTATAAGAATGCAAGTAAAAACATCTATATAAAATTTAGTACGCATGATTCGATTCTGGAATAACCTTCATCAAATACACTCTAAGTCAAAAGATTAAATAGCCGAATAATTCATAAATTGTTTAGATCAATGAAATGAAAGGGTCTTCATATTACCTTCTAATACGTTTTTCTTGTTCCTTGACTAGAGCATCAGATGTCTTTAATCTGCAAGCAGAAAAAAAGGTAATAACAAGACCTGTAATGAGAATGTCAAAACACATTTACCAATATTTATTGAAATTTCTAATCTAGGTACTTCAAACACATTATTTTATTAGGTATACTGCTGTTTATGAAACTGATGCTTTCACACTCTACAGAGTATCTAATTAATTGACAGGAGATGGTATGATGACTCTGTATCGCTCATCAGATTAAAACGCAAATAAAAATAAACATAAAAGACCTCTAGATGTCTAAATATATTGCTAGTGTGTTTAAAGTCACGGCTACGTTTTAACAAGTACGTATATGTCCTTGGTTTTAGTTATCTAGTTGACTCTTGTATATTCCTATATTCGATGAAAACATCATCTTAGATTATTCAACTGTATTAAAAAACAAAATACAAAATGGTATTTTCATTAAGCAATCAGTGGTA
This sequence comes from Gigantidas platifrons, assembly GCA_002080005.1. Lineage (NCBI taxonomy): Eukaryota > Metazoa > Mollusca > Bivalvia > Mytilida > Modiolidae > Gigantidas > Gigantidas platifrons. The sequence goes on along the minus strand of MJUT01012933.1, from coordinate 34,959 downwards.
TTTTGAAATATTTTTAAACAACTTCCTTATGGACCCTTCTTTAATTTTCTTTTGGCATGAACAAAACTTTGATTGTCTACGCGAACCCACGCCGTATTGATGATAGGCTTGTATGAGTTGTTAGGTAATCCAAATACCTAACTCATTGAGCCACCCGGGTCCTTTAAAACTGCATGTATGGCATACACATTTAACAATATCTATATATGTACTAATATTATGCCTTGATGATTGTCTTCAAAATAATAATGTCTGTATAATAAGTACGATCGATTATTAAAAAAATGTATAACTTGTATAATATTCCATTTTAATATTCATTTATCTCATGATCAGTAATTCAGTGTTTGTAATATGATTTAGAGTATCAACAATGTAAATTATAATATAATGCACTATATGAACATTTCAAGAATTGACATCTTCATAAAATTACAACTCCGTTTCTAACTGGTGAAAACAAAATATAAATACCAGAATTTGAAGAGCAGAATAAATCAATCTGTAATCTAAATAACTCAATTGGGATAAAAATGACAACACTATAACATTTTTCATTTATACCAACAGGATACTTTAACAAGTAAGTAAGTAAGTAAGTAAGTAAGTAAGTAAGTACGTAATTTTATTGAAATAAAGACCAGACAGTGATCTATCATCAATTACTGAACAGTTGAATTACAAAAAATATAAATAATCAATTTACAAACAATAACCAAGTACATTGACATACAAGAGTATTGACAAACAAACAATGATATCCCAGCTGAGGAGAACTGACAGGGTTATCTATCTTTGAATATTATAAATATATAAAAATGAATTCAGCTTTCATATGAATAAAACTACAGTGGAGCAATCACATTTTGTTTTGTTTTTTTTGTATAATCGAGGTTAATATAATTAGTTTGATTGGTTGCAGAAATTACTAATATGAAGAGTTTGAAGATAACAAAGGGGTAATCAGAATCCGTTAATCGAAGGATATACAACACAATGGCCAAAAAAAAACGGACAAAAAACGATCTACAAAACATTACAATAAAACTAAAGATCGGGTAACACGAACTCAACTGAACCCAACTAAAAACCGGGGTTCAATTCCGGAAGAACTTTCAGCCACATTGCTAGTAGTGGGCATCATTAGATTGTTTAGTTGATAAAAATGTCTTTCTATCATTACAGTTCTATTAAACCATTACTTAAAAATGTGACAGGGATTACCTTTTTGTGCTTTCTTCAAGTTCTTTATTTTTGTCTTTGGTCGTTTTGAATCTGCATAAAAAAGGCTCACGTAAACTTCAAAAAAAATATATACAACAATGTACAACAATATATAAAATTCCTTTTGTCCGGCTATTTCTTTTTTTTAATATGCGAATATAATTATAATCTTGAATATGTTCATTCTTATCCAATGGCACGCTGGTTTTATCTTATTTCGTCTCTTATCATTGAGAGGTACATGATCATATGATAGTTGCATTTACATTTATCCATGGAATCAGTACCCAACACCACTAATGTTCATTATTTAGAGTTCCCTAATCCATGGCGAGTTGTACCCGATACAACCTTTTGTAATCAAGTTTGCCAGATACTTCCGAATTATTTCTGGAATTCTTATTTCTTCCAATAATTCTTACTGCCACGTTAATAACTGACATAAAAATTGAATGTGGCGTTATACATTCAAAATCAATCAGCTGATTGTGGATTTGTCCCGACAGTGTACATGTGGTATTTTGTCTTTTGTTTTTCATTTTATCAGTATGCCTTGCTGTAGTCAAATATATATGGAATACTTACTTTATCATGTTTACTGTATTTTATTATCTTTATGTTTGTTTTGGTGGGGTTCGTGTTTATCATCTTTTTTTCTTTTTCGTGTTCGTTCTGCGTCTCAAGCCCAATGTAGCCTGTCTCTCAGGATTAACTTTCTTTAACATTTATTTCACTTAACACCCAGATGTTCGTCAACTGAGACACGTGAAGGTTGAGTCAACACCTAATATAATTATTACATTTTTCAATCTACCCCAAGTCAGAATAATTCATCAACGAAAGCAATATCATTGGTTTCTTCACAATAAATATGAATTAGCCTCGGTTAAGATGTTAATAGAATTCATGTAACAAGATGGACAAACATATGATAAAGCGTCTTGTACATGGTAAATATATCCATTTACATCTTTCTTTAATAACTTACAAGATGTTGTTCTTCTCAATGTTTCGCTTAATGTTTTCCATGGACAGGTGGATATTTTCTATCTTTGTATCCACATTGAGATGTGTTGGAAGATTCCCTAGTGGTTCTAATGAAATACTGCATTGTCCATCCGTGCTGCTACTTGCATTTGCCAAGCGCATTACATTTTCACTTATCACCTGGATTACCTTACAGGTAGATCTACAACATTTTACAGAAAATCTTGCTTTGGTTATCAGGTGGTACTCCCAAAACTAAGAGAATGGAAAGCCAGCTAATTTAAAAGTCTTTGGGAACATTCAGGTGAATATCCTAAGAATTCTGTATAATATTAATGTCAACCGTAGATAAAATGAAGACGAAACAGGGGCACACGATGTAAGACAACTTTTCATGTTTAACTCACTAACAAGCCTATAATATGTCTCAACATATACAGAAAATTGTTTTTAAAAAAATGCACAAGTGAAATTAACGAAGGAAAGTAAGCAACTCGGATCGGAAACAAAGATATTAAATTTCTGCAGAGATAGTCAAAGGCGTATCCATTTGTTTCAAATGTCAAGAGAAAATATAAAACATGGATGATTTACCTTGTGATGAAGAATAGGTTTCAATACAAAACGGTAAGGAATTGGAATTTTACGAAATGCGTATTATAAACAAGATTAGAAAATGTGTTCATCGGTTAGACTATTGCTATAGGAACGGACATTCTCAAGTGTATGTAGACAGAAAACATGTCTTCAGTCAGTTTAGATATTGGTATTCCGTATAGCCGTATAGATCGACAATCAACAATTATATTATCTGAAGCGATTACCTATTCTGTTTAGGCACGAATAAGGGAAGGACTGGGATTGTGATAAAGACTAATGAAACATATCTTTGATCAATCATGACGCAGATATTCTAAAACGGTTAATTAAACCATGGACCCTTGCCGGTCGTAAAACTTCCGAAATGATGACTTCAACCAAACCACTATATTTGCGAGAAAAAAAAGGTCGATGATTAGTCATTAAAGGGGATAGTAGGAAGAGATTACTCAGATATTGTATAATGGTTAACCGTCAAAATGTCGAACCCTTGGTTCAGTAACATTCTTGTTGGTAACAAACCTATGTGAAGAAAATCATGATAGGGGTCACAAACTCTGGAATATAACATAAATAAATTGAAAAGCAAAACATACCATATTGTCAGTAACTGAGAGATACGGTGTATGTTTCTTAATAGTCGCGCGCGAAAAAAAACCCCAATACTGATCTAAAAAGCACACTAAGCTAAAATGTAACCTCTATAATAAGGTGTTCCTCAAACGTTTTGTACAAAATTCGACATTGTGGTACAGCGTTCGGTTTCAAATTCTAACAGAAATTATTTTGTCCTAGTTGGTAATAAACTTAGCAAGATGTGTTTGTTGACAAGTTTATTTCGTTGAAATAAAATGTTTTTATATACATTGTATTTACATGGTTAATAAAAACGTAGATATCTAAATTAGTGTGCACGACGATATTCTGGAATAACCTTCATTAAGTACGTTCACAGACAAAATATTTGAAAGCAATATAACTTAAAAGTTTTTGGGAGCAAGAAACCCAATGGACATAAATAGAACAAAATCTGATACGGTCACATATGTCTGGGGGAGTAGAACCTTAGTTTTAATAATAATTACATCTATGTCTGGGGGAGTAGAACCTTAGTTTTAATAATAATTACACCTATGTCTCGGGGAGTAGAACCTTAGTTTTAATAATAATTACACCTATGTCTGGGGGAGTAGAACCTTAGTTTTAATAATAATTACATCTATGTCTGGGGGAGTAGAACCTTAGTTTTAATAATAATTACA
>MJUT01012933.1:3471-23487 GCA_002080005.1 Gigantidas platifrons | reverse complement strand
TTAGTTATCTAGTTGACTCTTGTATATTCCTATATTCGATGATAACATCATCTTAGATTATTCAACTGTATTAAAAAACAAAATACAAAATGGTATTTTCATTTAGCAATCAGTGGTATTTTGAAATATTTTTAAACAACTTCCTTATGGACCCTTCTTTAATTTTCTTTTGGCATGAACAAAACTTTGATTGTCTACCAATAGTGTGGGCACTATATGATATATCTACCTTTCTATCACGATAATTGTGTACAATTTATCTTCAAATATTTCAAATGATTAATAAATAATCCTTATATTTCACTTGAATGTCCCATCTGGAAAAAACACACCCTAATCCAAAGCTCATGTACATTTGACATTAAAGTGCTCAATAGCTTTCTAGATTTTTGAAAAGATTTCAATTGATTGATAAAAAGAAATTCAGAAACTGTCCTTAAAAGAATTCTCCACGATTTTTCAAGTGAATCATATGTTAAGCTATGTTCAGTGTTGATAGTCATCTTGTAATTGGATTTGGAAAACTGTCGCGACAAATACTTGAACGGTTCCTAGTATGTAAATGCTTATCACACAGACTCATTGGTTCAATGTGTGCTATTTATGTTCTATGGTAGAGTGCATCCTTCGTTTTCAATTCATGGTTAAGCATAATTTTGCCCCATATATTTGTATATTATCTGTTCTCTAGTTCAGTTATATTCTTCAGCAAATGCTGTACCTCTGCTGTAGACACAAATTTTAATTCTCTCCTGATATATGCAAAATATAAAAATGCATGCTGATTTGGTTTGATTTTTCGTGTATTAGCAATAATTCAGCTATATCATGGCGACCAGATTTAGCGGTGGAAAAAGCTGGAGTACCCGGAGAGAACCACCGACCATGGGCAAGCAACTGGTAAACTTTATCACTTGCGGCTGCGAGTCGAGTGCACCTGTTTTGTAATTTACAAAGCCGGCGCGAACCCACGCCGTATTGATGATAGGCTTGTATGAGTTGTTAGGTAATCCAAATACCTAACTCATTGAGCCACCCGGGTCCTTTAAAACTGCATGTATGGCATACACATTTTACTATATCTATATGTACTAATATTATGCCAAATGATTGTCTTCCAAATAATAATGTCTGTATAATAAGTACGCTCGATTTAAAAAAAAAAAATTTAACTTGTATAATATTCCATTTTAATATTCATTTATCTCATGATCAGTAATTCAGTGTTTGTAATATGATTTAAAGTATCAACAATGTAAATTATAATATAATGCACTAAATGAACATATCAAGAATTGACATCTTCATAAAATTACAACACCGTTTCTAACTGGTGAAAACAAAATATAAATACCAGAATTTGAAGAGCAGAATAAATCAATCTGTAATCTAAATAACTCAATTGAGATAAAAATGACAACACTATAACATTTTTCATTTATACCAACAAGATACTTTAACAATGAATTCAGCTTTTATATGAATAAAACTACAATGGAGCAATCACATTTTGTTTTGTTTTTTTGTATGATCGAGGTTAATATAAATAGTTTGATTGGTTGCAGAAATTACTAATATGAAGAGTTTGAAGATATCAAAGGGGTAATCAGAATCCGTTAATCGATGGACATACAACACAATGGCCAAACGAACACGGACAAAAAACTATCTACAAAACATTACAATAAAACTAAAGATCGGGTAACACGAACTCAACTGAACTCAACTAAAAACCGGGGTTGAATTCCGGAAGAACTTTCAGCCACATTGCCAGTAGTGGGCATCATTAGATTGTTTAGTTTATTAAAAGGTCTTTCTATCATTACAGTTCTATTAAACCATTACTTAAAAATGTGACAGGAATTACCTTTTTGTGCTTTCTTCAAGTTCTTTATTTTTGTCTTTGGTCGTTTTTAATCTGTATAAAAAAAGGCTAACGTAAACTTCAGAAAAAAATATACAACGATGTACAACAATATATACAATTTCTATTGTCCGGCTATTTCTTTTTTTCAATATGCGAATATAATTATAATATTGAATATGTTCATTCTTATCCAATGGCACGTTGGTTTTATCTTAATTGGTCGCTTATCATTGAGGGGTACCTGTATACCCCTGGTCATATGATAGTTGCATTTACATTTATCCATGGAATCAGTTCCCAGCACCACTAATGTTCATTATTTAGATTTCCCTAATCCATGCCGAGTTGTACCCGATACAACCTTTTGTAATCAAGTTTGCCAGATACTTCTGAATGATTTCTGGAATTCTTATTTCTTCCAATAATTATTACCGCCACGTTAATAAGTGACATAAAAATTGAATGTGGAGTTATACATTCAAAATAAATCAGTTGATTGTGGATTTGTTCCGACAGTGTACATGTGGTATTTTGTCTTTTGTTTTTCATTTTATCAGTATGCCCTGCTGTAGTCAAATATACATGGATTACTTGCTTTATCATGTTTACTGTATTTTAGTATCTTTATGTTTGTTTTTGGTGGGGTTCGTGTTTATCATCTTTTTGTCTTTTTCGTGTTCGTTCTGCGTCTCAACCCCAATGTATCCTGTCTCTCAGGATTAACTTTCTTTAACATTTATTTCACTTAACACCCAGATATTCGTAAACTGAGACACGTGAAGGTTGAGACAACGCCTAATATAATTATTACATTTTTCAATCTATCCCAAGTCAGAATAATTCATCGACAAAAGCAATATCATTGGTTTCTTTACAATAAATATGAATTAGTCTCGGCTACGATGTTAATAGAATTCATGTAACAAGATGGACAAAACTATGATTATGCGTCTTGTACCTGGTAAATATATCCATTTACATCTTTCTTTAATAACTTACAACATGTTGTTCTTCTCAATGTTTCGCTTAATGTTTTCCATGGACAGGTGGATATTTCCTATCTTTGTATCCATGTTGAGATGTGTTGGAAGATTCCCTAGTGGCTCTAATGAAATACTGCATGGTCCATCCGTGCTTCTACTTGCATTTGCCAAGAGCCCTAAATTTTCATTTATCACCTGGATTACCTTACAGGTAGATCTACAACATTTTACAGAAAATCTTGCTTTCATTATCAGGTACACTCAAAGTTAAGAGAGTGAAAATCCAGCTAATTTGAAAGTCTTTGTTAGCATTAAGGAGGATATCCTAAAAATTCTGCATACTGTCAACCGTAGGTCAAATGAAGACGAAACATGAGCAGACGATGTAAGACAACTTCTCATGTTGAACTCACTTACAAGCCTATGATATGCCTCAACATAGTCAGAAAATTGTTAGTAAAAATTTAATGAAGGAGAGTAAACAACTCAGATCGGAAACAAAGACGGTGAACACCTAATATTAAATTTCTGTAGAGAAAGTCAAAGGCGTATCCATTTGTTTCAATTGTCAAGAGAGAATATAAAACATGGATCATTTACCTTGTGATGAAGTATAGTTTTCAATACAAAACGGGAAGGAATTGGAATTTTACGATATACGTAACATACACATAAATAGAAAATTGGTTCATCTGTAAGACTATTGCTATGAGAACGGATATTCCCAAGTGTATGTAGACAGAAAACATGTCTTCGGTCAGTGTAGATATTGGTATTCCGTATGGCCGTATAGATCGACGATCAACAATTATATTATCGGAAGCGATTATCTATTTGGTAAGTCACGAATAAGAAAAGGGTTGGGATTGTGATAAAGACTAATGAAACATATCTTTGATCAATCATGACACAGATATTCTAAAACGGTTAATTAAACCATGGTCCCTTGCCGGTCGTAAAACTTCCGAAATGATGACTTTTACCAAATCACTATATATGCGAGAGAAAAAAGGTCGACGATTAGTCATGAAAGGGGATAGTAGGAAGAGATTACTCAGATATGTTATAATGGTTAACCGTCAAAATGTCGAACCCTTGGTTCAGTAACATTCTTGTTACCAACAAACCTATGTGAAGAAAATCATGATAGGGGTCACAAACTCTGAAATATAGCATAAATAAATTGAAAAACAAGAAATACCACACTGTCAGTAACTGAGAGATATGTTGTATGTTTCTTCTTCCTTGGCAATGTTACTTGACAGAAAATAATAGTCGCGCGCAAAAAAAAACCCAATACTGATCTAAAAATCAAACTAAATTAAAATGTAACCTCTATAACAAGGTGTTCCTCAAAAGTTTTGTACAAAATTCGACATTGTGGCACAGCGTTCGGTGTCAAATTCTAACAGAAATTTTTTTGTCCTAGTTGGTAATAAACTTAGCAAGATTTGTTTGTTGACAAGTTTATTTCGTTGAAATAAAATGTTGTTTTTTAATATACATTGTATTTCACATGATTAATAAAAAGGTAGATATCTAAATTAGTGTGCACGACGTGATTCTGGAATAACCTTCATTAAGTACGTTCACAGACAAAATATTTAACAGCAATATAACCTAAAAGTTTTTGGGAGCAAGAAACCCAAAGGACATAAATAGAACAAAATCTGCTACGGTCACCTTTATATGAGGGAGGAGAACCTTAGCTTTAATAATAATTACACCTATGTCTGGGGGAGTAGAACCTTAGTTTTAATAATAATTACACCTATGTCTGGGGGAGTAGAACCTTAGTTTTAATAATAATTACACCTATGTCTGGGGGAGTAGAACCTTAGTTTTAATAATAATTACACATATGTCTGGGGGAGTAGAACCTTAGTTTTAATAATAATTATATCATTTAAGAACGGAACATTTAGATAAAAAATATCTTAAGAAAAAACCATGTGAGTGTCGAAGCACTGACTACTGGGCTTATGATACACTCGTAATGGTGATAGGCCTGCATGAGTAGTTAAGAACGGAACATTTAGATACAAAAATATCTAAAAAACCCATGTCAATGTCAAAGCATTGACCACTAGGCTTATGATACACTCAGAGACGTATAGTGCACCAAGAGAGGCATCGACACAGTCATAGAAATTAAAACGTAGATTTAGAGTACATAAGTAACTACTAACGAGGGACTTATAGCGCACCAAGAGAGGTATCGACACAGGGATAGAAATTAAAACGTAGATATAAAATTTAATGTGCAACAGTTTAGAATAAAGAGTAACTACTAAACATGAACAAATACATAAATAGAAGATAATTTATTTAATATGTGATACTTATTTAAAGTCCATAAAATTATTCTTACCTTAGTTCACCCTGGAGATCAGTGATTTGCTTGTCTTTTTCTCTTGTATCTTTTTGAGTCCGCGTGGAGTCTACCTTGCTGGTATCATTATCTTCTTCCAGCTTCCTGCGTGCGCGTGATATATCACGCGCACTTCTGCAAATTAAAATATGACTTATTTTCAATAATCACGATAGATCGACAATTCTTGATTTTGTCAATTATTCTCTACAATTAATTTCCCTTTGAATTAAATGTTTTTTTTTAATGATATTTTCAGATTTTTCCTTAATATTTATATAACTAGACAACAGTCTAAATAAAAGTACATGTATTACTAATAGTTCATCAACAGAGGTATATATATCACCACAGTAATACAAACGTAGATATCAAATTTAGTGCGCACGACGCGTTTCTAATATAACCTTCATCATGTACGCTCAAAGTCAAAATATGTGAAGGCCGGTTTGTTATGACTGACTAAATAAATATAGCACCTTATATATCCACCTTTTTAGAAATTTTGTGTGGAAGATATTCCATCCATGAGTGACTCTACTCTACTCATGTTCTGTGTTGTCTTGTAATTACTATTTTACAGTACATTTTGTTTATTGGGTAATTGAACGGCAAGTTTATTTTATATATAGTGGTGTGCTATTAAAATAAGACCTGGCCACTATGCAATCGCTATTACTTCAAACTTAGCTTGCTAGATTTTTTTTATTTCATTGTGCGTTTGACAGACCTACGTTTTTCCATTTTAATTGCTATAAAAATCAAATAAAAAGCTAAGAAATAGTTATACCCAATACATATACGAGGCAACACATTCTTCATTTCTTCGTCAGTAGGCTTCTGATAGTCAATCTCCATGGAAAGGAATCCATCACCAACTGCTTTTGGATATGTGACCAGCATCGCTGAATGTTTTCTAAAATCTGCATATCCAGTCAGAAAGTCTTTCTCGTTAGTCTGTGTTTCTTTCAGTAAATGTTCAAGAGTTTTCTTCAACTCCTTATTTATTTTGATAGCAGCCTTTAACGATTTAATTTCTGACAGAAACGCACACAAATCTTCATTTTGTGGACTTTCGAAAAATGATTTCGAATTCTGACGTGCATCAAGCTGAGTCTGTACCTTTTTATTTGATTTTACAATCCTTTCTATTTCAGAGGCAACTTCCTGTTTTTGCTCATATGCCAACTGATCTATCAGTCCAGTTCTGTGTTCTTTATGGAGATCCGTCAGAGTTAAGCAGGTACCGCAGATTAATGAATTGCAATCCTGACAAAACTGATTGTAATCTTTAAAAGGATGTATGCACTTCCTGGTACGCATGTAAGAGTAATTAGTATTTAGAGGAGGTAATCTAAATGAATGACCACTGTTGTTTCTAATGTGATTGTCTTCACAATAATAACAATAAGAACAATGACACTTTAGACATGTCTTGTTGTTTTCCTTAAGAGCTCGGCAGCATTTTTTACAATTCTCGTCCATTTTGTCTCAATAACAATCGATTAAAACTTCCTTGTTGTCTATCAGGGGAAATAACCACGGTCTGTGTAGTATTTAGATATACACTCAGTCGAAATCGTCCAATCCAATAATTCTTCTACAAATTGTTTTTTCTGAGTTTACAATATCGATAACGAAAATTATCATCACCGACAGAATAATTCTATCTGGACTTTGTAGAAAAAAAACCATAACATTATTTTAGGAAAACCATAGTTTTCTTCGCCATACATGTACACTTCCTGCATATATGAAACATACAAGTTGATATCATATATTTGAGATCCTATTCTTCAACCTATTAGACAAACATATATATGGCTTTTAATTGATGAAAATAAAAATGTTTTATAGGTGGATTATAATTTAATAAAATTTACAGATGTTGTCATATGTATACTATTTGTTCCATTGAAAAGACGCAATAACCTCAACCATGATTTAAATATTAAATAGTACATAAAATGCTTTGTTTGATAATATTTTATTGTACATAAACAATAGGATTGGACAGCAATCTATATCAACTTATACGAGGTCCTCTCCTATCTCAAAATATACATAAGAAAGAATCACAGGAAAACAAAACAATAACAATAGACATTTAAAATGTTGACAATGATAAGACGAAAGTAAGAAGTACAGGTGAAAAAGTGCTGACTTAACCCTAAAATCGCTTAGATTGACATATGTTCATCGCAAGACTTAATAGGACTTTTAACCAAAATATAATTGTCAATGACATGTTTCGTCATATGTGAGGTGTGGTAACTTTTAAATATAACACATACCGTAAATATAATTCCGCATATTCGTTATAATTAATGCATATCCGGCAATTCCACATATGCGTTACCATTTTCGCAGATCCGTAAATATAATTCCGCACATTTGTTAGTATTAGTTAATGCAAATCCAAAAAATATTAGACAAGTTTGAAGATAGCAAACAGGTAATCAGAAGACACAAATCATAGTACAGGCAATGAAGTGGCCAGAGGAAAAGGCACTAACAAAATTCTACAAACCTTTACACAGAAAACTAGATTGAGCAATACGAACCCCATAAAATCGGTATGAACTCATGAGCTCAGGAAGGGTAAGCAGTTCCTATTCCACTAGTTACTTTAAACATATTTTATTGTTCAATAAGAAACAATTGGATAGGACACAAGTTTCACAACTTAGAAACGTCTTCTCCAATACATACATTAATTAATACAAAATCAACTTATAGAATATTATATACATATTTCATATTAAGTGAAGACATGAAAAAAAAAAATGAAAACAAAAACTAAAAATGTTGAGCGTCATGCATGTGGATTATCCAAGCTAAATTATACTTAATCGAACACACCCTTTTATCTTAATGACACGAACACACCAAACATTCAATTGGGATTTAACTTTCTAGTGGATTTATATTCAAAGTGTGTGCTTAATTAAGGTAGTTAACATGTGAAGATATATGGAGGAATCATTATTCTATTAATGTTCGGTAAGCATATTGCTTTTTTTTATAAATATTTTTGTGAAAAACTGTTATTTATGATATGACGACTCGATAATCCAGTTGCATGAGGCTGTCTCAAAACTAGTTCATACGATCTTGATCAATAAAGTAAGACATAAATCTATTATTAACCTGTTACATGTTACAAATAACTAATTTACAAACATTTATGATCATGACATAGAAAAGCGACAGGTGTTTTTAATGTATTTTTGTACAGCCAAAAATATAGAACAATTTATATCACAGTTAAGTGTTTCATTTCCGGATAATAATAAATCAATATTTACCGGAATTCAAATCAAATTCAACTTATTTATTTCAAATAACATAATAATACGCGATAAGGTAAATATGTTACAGTGTAACAAGTCATGCTCTGCATTTTCATTAATGTATCCACATAAACAATCAGAATTTACAATTAAATTTACATGATATAAATCTGCATTTATTTCGCATTCTAGAGTGCAATACACTGAGATAGCGGTCACCTATAGAATATTATTGAGGATTTCTCCTTTTAGTAAAAAATATTTGCTGAAGTTTTAGTTTGAAAGAGGAAAACGTAGGAAGATTTCTAATAGTTAGATCCAAAGAATTGCATGCTTGAATAGTACATGCAAAGTAAGAATTTTGGTAAACAGACAAACGATTAAAAGGTACATGTATATTGTGACTGTTACGTAAATCATAATTAACATTTGCTGACACTAAAGGCGGAACTAATTCATATAAATAATCTGGTGCTTCTTCATTGACAATTTTGTAAAAAAAAGTAGCAGTTTGTTAACTTTTCTTCTTGTACTCAATGTTTCCCACCCCGTTTCCTTGTAGATTAAATAAAAACTAGCATATATAGATAATCAAGTCACTATACGAGCTGCTTCTATTTGTATTTTTTCTAGACGATTACAGTTTGTTTATATGCAGGTGATTATAAATTTGTTTATAATTTTTTTTTTCTAAAATCTTACTAACACATGACAATAAGGAAACTGGACGATAATTTGATGGTAGAGATTTATCCTCCTTTTTAAACAACGCAATGACATGGGCAATTTTCCACTGATCTGGAAAAACCATTTCTTGTATTGATCTATTAAATAACATGGACAGTGGTTTTTCTATTTCATTTTTTACAGCTAATAACATTCGGTTACTTATAATATCATGTCCAACAGCCTTATCTACATTCAACGTGGAAATTATATCTATAACATCTTGTTCACAAACTACAATATCAGAGAGAACATTCAAGCATCTACAATCAAAATCCGGTAAAACCTTACTTTCATCGTTTAAATTAGATATTGAACAAAAATATTTATTTAAAATTTCTGCTTTTTCTATGGATTCGTATGATAATTTGAAATCATTCTCTGGGTCCGAAAGAGGAGGAGTCTCATTAGATGAACTTTCATTTTTTGTTAACATATTCATGGTTTTCCAATATAATTTGCCATTGGCTGATTTTAATTCATCTAAATTTTCATTTATATTTGCATAAAATTTCTTTTTGGCCTGTTTTAAAAAAAAATTATTTAACGTATTTCGCTGCTGTTTATATTTCATCTGTGTTAGTACTGATTTCACTCTAAGAAAAGTTTTACGAAAACGATCACGTATTCGTATCTCTCTTCTCAAAGTGGAATCAAACCAAACTTTGTCGTCATTTCATATAATTACCTCCCTTGTCGGAATGCATATACTAGCAATTTTCAAAAATATTGACGTAAAATTAGAGACCGCTACATGAATATAACTTGCAGCAGTTATTAAATTGACCCAGTCTGTTTCAGATATTTTTTGTTTCATAAGAAGATACTTTGCTCGTTTATAATCCCAAATTTTACGTTTATAATTTTTATTATTACTGAAACCACAACCTATTGTGAAATATGTTCCATCATGGTCGCTAATCTCTGTCAATGGGTATTGTGTCACTATCAATAATACTTATCGAGTCGGTGATCAAAATTTGATCAAGTAAAGAATAGTTTATACCTGTGCGATTATCAAAATGTGTCGGTTTATTAATAATGTTCACAAAACCATTGATGAAAAGAATATCTCTAATATTTGTAGGAATATTATCCATAAAATGTATGTTCAAATCACCCAAACATATAATATTGCAATTCTCATCGAGAGCTCTTTTTAGCATAAAATCAAAATACTGCCAATAATAAGCAGGTGCTTGCCTGACTGATCGGTAATTTATGTTGATCAGTATAGACTGAAATTTAGTTTTAAGTTCAACCCACATACACTCTAGTAAATCACTGTGTTCTAAATCCTGTCTGCGTACAACATTAACAAAACTTTTACAATAAAAAATAATACTACCTCCACTACAGTTCCTGTCCCTCCTAATGGGAACCTCAAAACCCGACAAACTTATATCAGCATCACTTATACTGTTATCTAAATGTGTTTCTGTAAGAATATAATATCAAAGTCTTCAACTATATCCATAATATAATTCAATTTATTTCGCAGACTTCGTATATTCGCATGAAAAATAGATAATGTGTTTTCGTGAGAAACTGGTGTGCCCTGTGGTCCTGGGTTTAATTCAATATCCCCAAAAAGAACCAATAAACTAAAAAATAATAGATAAGATAATATTATATTATAATTATACTTATATTTCACTGAACACCATGACATAATATATCTTAAGTATAACAAAAACATACCAATAAAATCACTCAAACACACCGACACCTTTCTGGATTTTCTTAAACAAATCATACTAATTTTATTATAGAACAGCTCTATTGTTACCCTGTATGATACAATATCAACCATTATCTATAGAAAATGTTTTGAATAAATAGGGCTGTGAAAATATATGTGTACATGTATAACAGTATAATTTAAAACAATGACATTTTATATGATCAAAATCGTAGTGAAATAAAAAGTGTAAACAAAACAAAAGATATATGTACAAACTCAAAGATTATGGCAATGCTTCGGACGATTGTCGTTTTCTTAAGTAAGCGAATTGTTTTGTTTTAAAGAATATATGTCTATTAGACATTAACATTAGCTGTGTTATATTTTATTTATCATAATTATGTTATTATGTTATAACAATGTTTCGCTTTTGTATATATACATATGTTAGACAAAGATTTGTTAACTCTATCACTAGAAACGTCGTCTGCTCAATTGTGGGACGAAATTAATCAAGTCTATTTGTAAGATTTATAAACAACACATGAAATTGATTGTCAAACAGGTATTTAAAGATGTAATAATGAATATCGCCGATAAACGGTGTGTGAGCTACTGTCAATACAGCTTGTGTAATACACAAAAATATTTATGTATTTATAGAATTAAATGAAAATAGAAGCACGTGGCTGACAAATAACCTATCATAAATAGGCGATATGAAATAAAAAAAAAACAAAAATAAAGGAAACTAAGAACATTACTTATTCCACTATCTTTTTGTTTTAACTTGTAATTACAGGTATATATTTCAGTTTATCTGGAAGTCATTGATCGAAAAAATCACGTGATGAATAAATTATTCGGGTGAAAAATAACAATAACAAAAGCACGTGGTAATGTTTACATAACAAATCAAATACCATTCAATAGGAACTACAATCTGAACATTAATGCAAAATGTTTTATTTACAACAAAAGACAAAATATATTTAAAAAAAATATGGTGTGCGGGTTGTCTCTAATCCTCTTCATCACCAATGAGGATTTCCCCACCCAGTCTGTATGTATCTTGTCTGCTTTTGACAACTAATGGACGAGAACGTTCAGTTTCCTTAACAAGCACAGAACCATCGTGTGTCCAAAAAAATTGTATTTTCCTGTCTACGCGGAAAGTATTCAATCTTTTCAACAGGTCATATCTATGTCTGGTTAAGTTTTCACTTATGAAAGTTTTATCAGCATGACCTTTTTGTTCTTTCTTGTTACTAAAAACCATATGTCTTTGGCGATATGTAAGAAACCGCACAATTATAGAGATCTTACCATCACGGATTTCTCCAATTGGGTGTGATCTTCCAATGTCAGTTATATTGAGCTTGACTCCTACTTGGTTTTTACAAATACCAAGGTCTAATGAGTCAGTATCAATAGGTGTTTTCAAGACATTGTTTCCATTAGTTGGTACTCTGACATTATTGAACCACATGCTGGTTCTTCTTGAATACTGTTCTTGTTCTTCAAGCCTTTATTCTAGATTACTTATTTTGTTTTTCATTGAACTTATCTGATCATTTTGTTTTTTATTTTGAATTTCCTGAAGGATTAATGCATCTTTGTTGTGCTGGATGGTTTCTAGATGAGGTTGCATACATTCATCAACTATTATAGCTATTTTGGGTTTAATAAGTAGCATGACCTTTTCACTTATCAATGGAATAATAGAGTCAATAAACTCTTGATTCTTAAGAGTGGCACAGACAACTTCCGATAGATGCAGAATGGTTTCACTTTGAACAGCTGTTGAAAGGGCCTGATCTATACTGACAGTATTGGAGGTGACAGATTCACTGATCAAGGGTGAACCAACAGCAGAAAGCCACTAGTTGCACCTGTTGGTTTACTCTTATTACATATCCAGTGCTACGTCATGAATCAGGAAAGGACGAAGCAGACATAGATGTACCTGTGGTATCCTTTATTTCAATCTCAATGGGATAAATACTATCAACATAATCACCGAACTTACAATTGTCTAGTGAAAGAATATGAATGTGTAGTTAAAGAATATGATATAAAGGAGTGTGAAATTGAAGGATCGGACTAGCTTTCCGTTTTTTCTGAGAAAACCTTCTATGAAGTCTGCCTCATACGAATAACGAATAAGTCGGTGAGAAGATCAGAGGGGCATAGTTGGTTCTCAATAAGAATACCGATTGTCCTCTGAAAAACACGTCCACCAAAAAATTGAAATATGTTGTCAATCAAACGCTAAAGCCGTTTGAAGGTATCAGTTTCAGAGAACTTTTTGCTATACTCGGGGTGTTTTCACAACATACAATTTGCCCCTTCCTAAAACAAGGTATTTGTATCTAAGTTGTTCGAGACTTTTTATGAAATATAGTTTAACTAATTATTTTTCAAAATGTTATGTATATTTAGTTTCGAGTTGAAAATTGTTGTGTAGAGGGTAGAGAAGTCAAATGTCTTAATGATATTTCATGAGTACATGAACCTTGATTGCACTCTAACATATCTTTAGAATTTTTCAGATTCGACATCTGATTGAGTATCTAGTGGCATATGTACAGTATCTCTGAAATCTGGTTTTGACTTCTGATACAATTTGGAAAGAGTTTTCGTGGAGCATTTGGCAGACTGGATATAACGCAATTTGTTTAATCTAGGTATCCAGTGGAGTGTGGTTTGTCCAAATAGTGTCTCTTGTGCAAAGTAATTATAATAAAGGTAAATGAAATGATGACCAACTGTGTGAGATGCAAGAGGACAACCGAGACGAGTATCAACGAGACTTCCATGACCAACAGCAGAATTCAAATATAAAATCCCCTCTATTTTAAAAGATCAGTCTATTCCTATAATCTCATACACTACAACCAAGATCTCCAACAACAAACACGTGATGCAGTATCTCAACATTAACGAATTAAATTGATTGCACCTGTGTACGTTCCCCATTCATATATCATCCGGCTGATCACATAACAACTGGTAAGCTGAAGATTTTGAATAACCAATATATCCTTATGAGATATGTAGCCCGGCAAAGGATCAAAATATCGTGAGATTTAATCCATTAATTGAAAACATAACTCTAAAATTGCTATGGATGCACTCTATGATTTTTGCTAGACAATGGACGAAATGTTGAGGATAATACATATATGCCCTTTCCGAATGGGATAATGCTGTTAGGCTGCCGTCGACGATACGAATTATAATTAAGACTTTCAAAACACCAGTCTTTCCACCACGACCAGTATGGTGTTTCCATGCAGACAAAGCCCCTAACAAAATATTCTTCATGAATATCAATCACATTACAAATCCAATAAAAATTTCGTAGAAACAGACTCCTTTCAGACAAAATAGACCGCTCACTTTTCTGGCTTTGTCAATCGACTTCAATAAAATGTGGTGAGGTTAAGCTAGTTTCATTGGCCAGAACCGCCATTGTATTGTTGGGTCTGCCAAATGTTCCAATGATGGAACCTTCCCAATCCACCGGTGGTAAAAACTGGGCTGCATAGTTAATGTGACATAGGGGGGGGGGGGGTTCTTAGGATGGGACAAATCTTATTGTGTAAAAAATCATCGGGCTTTGTTGTTTGATGGACGTGTTTCAATACATTCTGCATACCTGTGGTTATCAACTGTAGCCCTCCTCTTACAGACATATACACATATACTTTCCAGATGGTATGTTGCCTTGTACTGCTATAACCTACAGTCCGAATCAAATTAGCTATGGTCCTAAGCATCTGAATGGTATATATTCTACTTGCCTTTATTTATCATGAACTGTAGACATTTACCTCTTATTTTAATTTCCCATGATTCCATTTCCTAAAATTGGCTACCTCCAAACATGTACCTAGATAACCTGTTACCTATAAATTCTCATAAATCTTCAAATTGAAGCTTTCTTATAAGACTTCCGTTGTGTTCATTGTCATGCCATTCAATAGAACCAATGGCATTCAGTATTATAATAGCAGTAATGTTGACGTCAAGCGATAAATTGTGGAAATACGTATTTCAATATTTCCCAAAATGTCAACTTCAAGGTAAAACCCACGTATTAACGGCTTGGAAATGCTCAGATTATTTACACAATTAAAATGTTACGATGACGTTTTGTATATCGGGATACAGTTGCACACGACTCACAATCATACTACCACTTTCTCTCTCGTCTAATATTTCTCTTGATCCTGTTACGAATTTAGTGAAGTAGGACGATGGACAATTGGCGGAATTTATCTGTTGATACTAAACTGCTTTGGAATCAACCCAGCAGAATTTGACGTTGTGCTACATTGGTTGGTTATCCTTCAATATTTTTCGTCAACACGTTGTATGTTGGCCATTTGATAGTTGAATTTTGTATTTGTATATTAAAAGCTATGACAAATTATCAGCCAAACTATTCAATTGTGTGTTGTCATTGACTATGCTACATGGCCAGATATTAGCATTATTTGAAATTTACATCTTCAGAATATCGTGGCTACAATTCCAAGGTCTCGTTTAATTATCGTTGGTTCGCAATTCATATAAAATAATTGTGTTTGTTGTGTTATATTGCGTTGTGTTTTTGCTTTGTTTTTCTTCGACTTATGTACCCTACGTTTTTCAGTTTCTCTGGATTGTCTATTTTTAATTGCCCTTTACGTATCCTCTAACGTTTATATACTGAATACTAGCTAAGATAGCGATCATCAGTTCACGCGGTTATCGTGATAGATAAACACAATACCAAAATTTAACATGTGAAACTGAAAGTCGAATTTCTTCAGCTTTTATACTTTATGATGAAATCTTCCACTTTTTGTCACGTTGAAACAAAACACTTGAGTCACCGCATCCGCATGGACAGGTTTGACTACACATAATGTATGTACATTTAAGCCTATGTACACATAATGCCTTACACAATATAAATAATATATTTCATTGGCAGTGAAACAAATTATTAATCTCACAAAATAACTGCCTTCTCAAAAAAAGTTTTTAAGTTGTTAATAAAAAAAAAATCCAATAAGAAAAGTACTCAGTATTGCAACCAATATGGCAGCACTATTCAACATTTTGCGATGAATAAATTTCTCCTCTAGTGACGTCATTTTCTTCCTCAACTGAATCTTTACTTAATTGGACAGATACTTCTTAGAATCTTCAACAGTTCCACAAACCCAGTTTTTACATGCCATACGAATTCTAGATCCCACATCTGAAACACGAACCAAAGTTGATATAATTTTGTTCTACCAGAAGTCACAGCATACATCCTATTGATCATTATTCTAATTAATATATGTTTGTAACTAGAGTAACACGACGGGTGCCACTAGTGAAGTCGGAATTGCATACACAACCGAAGCATCTGAGTTCATTCCCATATTTAGAGAGGTTCGTGTTGCTCAATCTGTTTTCTTCTATATAGTGTTTTGTAGATCACTATTTGTCCTTTTGCCCTTTTTCATTTTGGCCACTGTATTGTCTGTCCTTTTTCGATTTAAGGCTTTTGATTACTCCCCTTGGTACCGTCAACCATTTCAATGTTGACACACGGAGACGTTGTGATCGTGATCGTATGCTGTTAGTTGGATTTACAACTCTTGTGCATTCAGTGTCAATCCCCATTAACGTTATGAGTTCGAATCCAGCACAGAAAAAAGATGTACTCGATATAGCATTATATGATAAAGTTTGTCAATGACTTACGGCAGGTCTGTTTGTTCCGGGTAATCCGGTTTCCCCCAGCAATCAAACTGACACCACGATATAACTGAAATATTGCTGAAAGTGGCATTAGGAACTATAAAAGCAATCACAACCAACTATATTGATACCTGTGTATGCAATTTATATATTGATTACCTTCACTGACAGCTTCATCCTTGTCTCTAGCCCGTCGATGTGCCTCTCTTTCTTCCTCTTCCTCATCTTCTGAGGACAGTTCTAGTTCAGCCTTGTCATCTTTTATCCAGTAAGTGACACGCCTTAACTGTTAGACAGACAATAAACTTTAGAGAATACGGAAGGGACTATCAAAGCGGGATAATCCACAGAAACTGGCAACAAAGGTCACACCAGACGAAGAAAAGCAACACAAAAACTCAATATGCATGCGCTGGACACCACTATATGCAAACAAGCACAAATAACGCAAATCAGACATGAGCCCTCCTAAATATATATACAGTCACTTGCAAAAACATTCCAAATATATGATTATTTGAGTACATTTTTGTATTGATAGGAATTATTCTATGGTAGCAAACAATACCAAACATCTTTCTGATATAGCTTTATTATTATCTTCTACCCAGACACAAAGACTACTCTATTGTTCTTACATATGAAACACAATGACATAATGTTTCCCGGCTGTCTGTTTACCAAGGGGGCGTCGTGCTCGTGATTGCATAGTAGTTGGATTTATATCTACCTGTGCAATCAGTGCCCATTACCACTAAAGTTGTGAGTTCGAATCCCGTTCAATGCGTGGTGTACTCGATACAATATAATGTGATAAATTTGTCAGTGACTTGCGGCAAGTTGGTGGTTTTCTCCTGTTTCCTCCACCAATAAAACTGAGCACCCCGATACATCTGAAATATTGTGGAACGTGGCGCTAAACACCATAACCCATCCCATAAACCGTTAGGACGTTTGTTGTGCACTACCTACATTTAGTTTTGTATAACAATTTCATATTCCACATATATCCTATTTGGCCTTTTGGTTTGCCTACACCCAAAGAATTAAAAATTCGACATACAGCATATCTTATGAAAGTTATTCCAGAAATGCGTCGTATGCATTAAGTAAGTTATGCAACAATCCAGTTTTTTTCTAATTTAATGGTAGCCAATTAAACCATGAATGTGGCCTTAAAATATGCTGTTGAGGAAATGTAAAGAGGTAAAGACACTCTAATACCAAGTTCAGGGGTAGAAGCATGAATCAGTATTATGACAAAAAACACACGACAATGGTGGTATATTGATCTACAAATATTAAAGTACGTTAAAAGTTGGATTGTTAAAAGTTACAATACATAATAAACGTTAGAGAAAACAGAAGAATACAATCAGGAATTGACAATCCAGAGACACTGGCAACATTGGGTACACAAGGCAAAGGACGAAGACACAACAGAAAACAAATCAAAAACTTCCTAACCTTAGTAATTCCTAATCAATCTACCTTTCTTTCTGGTCTGGGCTTAGTTAACCAACTGATAACAACCATGGCTATTGCACTGAACACAGCCAATATCGCAACAAAATGTAAGAAGTCTATTTCTCTGACTATGGCAGGTCGTGAGTCTAGTTCTCCACTGCCACAAACTGGCGCTGTGTAGGTGAAATCTAAAGCCATGCTTACTATGCCAACAACCAAACTCAGCATCAGACCCCAAAACGCACCCTTACAATAGAGAGAATTTATAGTACAAGTAGTTAGATACGGAAGAACTACATTGATGTATTCCAGAAACTAGTACACTACATACAGATAGTATGCTAACGCTAAGAAAGGTTTCTTTCTACAGTTTTGCGCTATGGTGAGACAACTCTTTCTCACATTTGAGATAGAGCACTTCCTTTTTTTGCCGGTGTGGGATTTCCTTGTCTTGTACCCCCGGTACAAGACAGCTCACATGCGACTTTTCCCGGTAAAATCTTTACTTCCCTTCAGCAATTTCAATCAAGATTTGAATTATTTTCATTTAACCACGATTCTATTACATAAGTATTTTTAAATTAATGTATGTATACTATTCTGCTAGCTAATAATTTAACTATCATGCACCTTTCATGTTTCACGGCGTATGCACAATGTTTGTTTACTTTGAGTAAATAATAGAGTGCTCTCCCTTGTTAGTAACTAACGTTACCTCCCTTTGACCAAATTCAAATATTTTTCACAGCCACAGGTGTGGTGTTGAGTTACATTTATCATATGTTTATTAAATACATTGTATTTTATTATGAAATACATTTAAAATACTGCCAAAACACGGATGCATATGAATAAATTAAATATTTACTTCAGCAATGGAAACAAAATTTGCGGGAAAACGCTCGATCGGGAATGTAAACAAAACAAATCAGGTAGCAGCTGATAAAAGTGAGAAATAAAATCAAACACCAGCAAAAAGTGCAAGTCAGGGAAATATCCGACACCCTCGGGTAAGATTTCCCTGTCTTGCACTTTTGTCGGTGTTAGATTCTATATATCTTTAAAGAAATGCAAAGACAGATGGTACATAAATGCTTATTAATTTGATAAACATTTTTCTTTGTTCAATAACACAAACTATTATATATTCAAAGTTCTACATTGAGGTAACAGTTTGTACAGTGCATATTTAACTAATTAGCTGATACATGTTTTTGTGGTTCACGGTAAATACAAGTTCACATGCATGTTATAAATGAATGCCCCAGAATTTACAAAATACTGCAAAATGTTGTCAGATTGAAACAATTTCGCACAATAAAAATGTTAACATCATTCTTCGAACTTTAATGAACATCAAATGTAATTGCATAATCTTTGATAGGGCCGTCGTGGTCGTGGTCGTATGATAGTAGAACTTACAACTACGAGCAATCAGTGCCTATCAGCACTAACGTTGTGAGCTCGAAATCCATTCTTGGCGAGGTGTATTCAATACAACATTATATGATAAAGATTGTCAGTGACTTAGGGCAGGTCGGTAGTTTTTTCTCGGTACTCCGGTTTCCTCCACCAATAAAACTGACCGCCACGATATAACTGAAATAATGTTGTAAGTGGCGCTAAAAACTATAGCCCTAAACTCACATAATATTACATAATCTTTGAGTTATCTTTGTGCAATTTTAAAACCGTCAAGTACCGTACACTACCTTTATCCAAATCGAATATTATGAAATGTATAATAATTGAGCCACTAACCTGTTCAGTGAGCATTTTCCAAAAGAACGCTAATAAAAACAAGACACACCTCGGAGGAATTAAGTATGATCTGATAGCCTGCATGTAAAACCAGAACATCCCACCCTCTACTGCCTCCA
>MJUT01012919.1:107738-137045 GCA_002080005.1 Gigantidas platifrons | reverse complement strand
TAGTGATTGTTGTATCATAACAGTTGTCTGTATCTGAATGTTTTACTGTTGTAATGTTTAGTGATTGTTGTATCATAACAGTTGTCTGTATCTGAATGTTTTACTGTTGTAATGTTTAGGGATTGTTGTATCATAACAGTTGTCTGTATCTGAATGTTTGACTGTTGTAATGTTTAGGGATTGTTGTATCATAACAGTTGTCTGTATCTGAATGTTTGACTGTTGTAATGTTTAGTGATTGTTGTATCATAACAGTTGTCTGTTTCTGAATGTTTTACTGTTGTAATGTTTAGTGATTGTTGTATCATAACAGTTGTCTGTATCTGAATGTTTTACTGTTGTAATGTTTAGTGATTGTTGTATTATAACAGTTGTCTGTATCTGTTCTTTTTCGTTGTGGTTTGGGTGAAAGTAAAATCAAGGGTAACTATGGTTAAAGCGACATCCAAAATTTAAAGTCATTTTTTAAGGGACAAAACGAAGCAAGGAAAACGGAGACTAAAACAGCCACTAAGACTGAGAAACTGAAGAAGAAGAAAAAACCACACAGAAAACTAAAAGTAAATGAGCAACTTGGACTCGACCAAAAACTAGGAGCATGGACCAGGTGCACCAGTAAGGTAAGCGTCATATCCCTATATCCTATGTTGTATCCCTGACATATCCCATATCTTTTCCTGTCATTGAATGAATGTTAACATAGACCGGTATTAGGTAACATGTCTTCATACCACTGCATACTTAGAGACATATATGCCCTCTAAAATGTCGGAACAAATGAATAAAACATATCTGCCTACTTAGGATATGCCAACTTTGTATTCTGATCGTCTTTATTTTACGGCAGTTGATCGTGTCGTCAGTGAAACAAAATCTGTTTTTGAACGTATCATGCATCGGACGTTGATCGGATCATTTTTGTCACACGTGCCCATGAATAAGAGTGAATTACACAAAAACAGTTGAAATTGGGATAATGTTTCATACATAAGAATGAAGGTAATAAAAGCTTAATTGATGTTGAATCATAACTTGGGAAGTACGACGTTTTGTAAAATAAATTATGAAAGTTCATAACGTTAAATTTTGACATGATTATTTGTAAAAATGTGGTTCAAAGTCCACCGATATGTCACATGATATAAGAAAACAAATAATAGTTTTCATAAAGAAACATATAATCATCCTTTTCACGCATAAATCAATTCATAACTCCGGCAAAAAAGGCATGAAATATCGAATGTCTTACCCCCGCTGATCCACTTCTCTTGTTCACACCGTATTACTCGAATCATTTTTGTTGAAACCCGCCGGATACGATAAAAACCCTTCCGGGTCAAAAGCCACTTGCGAGTTAAGAAGCGATTTTTCGTTATAATATTACCCTTTTTGAATGAAACAAATGTTGTATTTGCAGATAAAAGGTAGTATGTCACGTATATTATAGAAATCGACCCCAGCTTTCACTTTACATTGTTTTAAAGTTCGTTATTAGAAGAAAAAATGCTATTGTGATTTTCCCCAGCATTTCCAAGCTGTATTTTTATGGAACGAGGGTACGAATTAAAAGATCAAATATCTAACTATGATATGTAACATACTTATCGTGATATGTGAAATAATTTTCATTTGAAAACGCTTAATTTTGAGGTACCTGTCTCAGACGATGATACATCACAAATCGTCGATGGGTACGATAAAGTATAGTCTTTTATCTACAGATGATACGATAAAAACCCATAATTCTAATGCTATTAGTAAGAGTATCTAAGGCTGAATTGTCATGTGATGTAACAATACGACGTTTTTCAATAAACAATACCACACAAACTTCAGAAAGTATTCCAAATAATTCCTGGTTTTTTTTTAACATAAAGTCTATAGTAAAATTATCAAAAGAATATGTTGTCAAAAGTCTCCGGAAACATTTGTTGGCTCTGTGGAAAGAAAAGATGAATAACTGCTCTGATGGGAAACTTCAAACATATACAAAAGTGAAAGCTAGCTTCGGTTGTGAAAAATATTTGAAATTGATAAGGAACTTTCAGCTCAGGAGGAGTATATGTAAATTTAGAGTTTCCTCTCATCATTTGTAGATAGAGTTGGGCAGGTCCCAGGGTATCCCTCGACACCAAAGGCTCTGTCAACAGTGCAGTTCAGGAGAGGTTGAAGATTAAATACATTTTCTTTTCAACTATTCTAAATATGAACCAGACAGAAAAAAATTGGTCGATATAATATTGACTTCATGTCCAAATTTTAATAGCTTAAATGATATAAAGAAATTAGAATGGATTTGTAATTGTAAAAACACTACAGATAGATTTTTTATTTTATTTGGAATGCCACAGCTATATATACTAGACATCTCCAGAAGAACTGTCTCTTGGTGTCTGTGGTTGAGTAGCAATATATCTCTCGATATATATTTGTATATTATTTAACCTTGGGCTTGGAGTTCTGCTGGGGGCACGAGGTGGAATGTTCAATGGAACATATACATAAGCAGTGTCCCTTGGTGGCCCTTGCAGATATCCAATGTTTCATCCATAAGTCCAGATATACTATCCACTTAGTACACACTAAGATATGCAGTACAAGGATTACATTTTTTCAATATGTGTGATATATCGTTTCTTTGAATTTCCTGGATTGCACTTTGAAAGAGATCAGGTACAATAGTAACAAATATGCTGTATCACTACTGAGTATAATCTCAATTATATAGAAATATACTAACTAAAGTAAAGACGGATATCTACGGCCATTCTCAGTAAGCATGCGTATTTTCCCCCTGACAAGTCAGCATAAGTATTGCTTACCTCAAAACTAAAGCAAAATGCTATAGATGGATAAGCTGTATTTTATAATGATTGCTCAGTTTCGCTTAAACAACGACTTGCTTCCTTAGAGGCACAGACAATGTCTCAGAGAGATGTTTTATAGTGGAATGTTATTAGGCTAAAAACCCGACCCAGTTTCATAACCAGTTACAAAACTTATATTACAATTTCATTCGAAGGAATACCATTTAAGAAATAATATATGTGCCCCCGATAGTATGCCGACAGCTTGCTTCTTGAGTTTTCTTACTTCAGTTTCGTTTCAAGAAAGACGGTCAATGGTCGTATCTTCCGTTGGGACAAGGACGTATCATTACATTTGTGTATGACGGGTTGTGATGTATCATCGTCTGAGACAGATACCTCAAAATTAAGCCTTTTCAAATGAAAATTATTTCACATATCATTATAAGTATGTTACATATCATAGTTAGATACTTGATCTTTTAATTCGTACCCTCGTTCCATAAAAATACAGCTTCGGAAAGATATAAAATGCTGGGGAAAATCACAAAGGCATTTTTTCGTCAAATAACTGTGCAGCTTTATTCAATATTCACAAAACCCTTTATGATCAAATTATCGCATAACTCTGTAGTTTTATGCAATATTAACAAAGCCCTTTATGATCAAATTGCCTCACAACTGTGCAGCGTTATGCAATGTTCACAAAACACTTGGGGATACAATTTATTCGTTCCTGTACAGCTTTGTGTAATATTTAGCTAAGCCTTTGGCTGCATATTGCCTCATAACTGCACTATTTGTTCGATCGGAATGAAATGTTGCATCGTTGTAGAGGACCTGACATTCATTATTTAACTCAAGTTTGTTTCCGATTGACTGTGGTCTCAGAGGAAATAATTGCGTTTTTCGGTCAATCAGAAACAACAATTTCTATTCGTAGCAATGACAGCCATCTTGGATGGAGGGCAGGACTGTCGAATACAAACCTTTAAGAGGGTATAAGACCAAAGGATAATCGCAGTCAAGATTGGTTCCATAAAAAAGCTGATATTAAATTCAATGCGCATGACGCGTTTCCGGAATAATCTGCATGTACACCCAAAGACAAAATATTTTAAAGCTAAATAACTTTAGAATCTTTGGGAGCAAGAAAACCAAAGGGCCTAAAAAGAATTACCAAAGGGCCTAAAAAGAATAACCAAAGGGCCTAAGAAGAATAACCAAAGGGCCTAAGAAGAATAGCCAAATTCGACAAAGGTCAGCTATGTTGTCATCTTAGATGGTGGGTGGCACTGTCTGATACAAAATTGAAAATTGACTAACCCCAGCCAAGTTTGGTTGAATGGTGTTTGAGAAGAACATTTTTAATTCAAAAGCTGAGCACTGAAGACAAACATATTCTGTTCTAGACAAAGTTGTATGATAAACCACAGGCTTCAAAAGCTGAGCACTGAAGACAAACATATTCTGCCCTAGACAAAGTTGTATGATAAACCACAGGCTTCAAAAGCTGAGCACTGAAGACAAACATATTCTGCCCTAGACAAAGTTGTATGATAAACCACAGGCATACCTCGAGTCTGAATCTCTTAACCTGGTTATTCATGCACAGTTTGCATTTTAGCAATTTTATAGCTTTGCAGACTTTTTAGGTTTCACCAATCAGAAACACGAAATTCCCATGGCTTATTTGGCTTTCTTTATATTTTTTTATTATGAGCTTATCTGATGGTTATTCCTGAAACACATCGATCTGATGGTTATTCCTGAAACACATCGATCTGATGGTTATTCCTGAAACACATCGATCTGATGGTTATTCCTGAAACACATCGATCTGATGGTTATTCCTGAAACACATCGATCTGATGGTTATTCATGAAACACATCGTGCGGACTAAATTCTATATCTACTTTTTTGACGGATCAAGACGAAATTAGAAATCCTTAAAGAGGACCCAATTTGTACCAAGTCTAAAATCTTTTAAGTTTCTGAGATTTCTTAAAATTCATTTCAGCCAATCAGAAACAAGAATTATTATTGTTGGTCATGTTTCCTGTCGAATCAAGATACTAGTAAATCATTTGGACTAGTAGTTTTAGAAGAAAAGACTTTAAATTTTTGTCAATCAGAAATAAGAATATTCCATGTTTTTATTGCCAGATCCATACAAATTGAGAAATTTACGTGAGTGAAGGACCTCATATACATCATATGTACTAATTTACAGTGGAACAGATTTTAATTTTATTTCAGCTAATCAGAATAAAGAAAAGCCAATGGCGGACATGCTTTTGACGATTTATGGCAAAATAAGGAATCTCTGTGGAGGACTTCACAAACATGATTCCTGTTTTGTTGCAATTGGACACGACGTTCTAGTTGATATTTTTAAAGTTTCAGCCAGTTAATATCTAGAATTATCCATGACAGCGATTGTTTTTGTGATCTGATCACCTCGAAATGAGGAATATATTTGCAAAACCTAAGAAGGTGAAGGTTTAAGTGAAGGGTTGGGATTATGTATATTGCCTAGTGTAAAACCCTGCCACATATTTGTGGCTGTCAGAGTAAGATCATGTAATGGGTTTAATGGGATTATGTATATACCTAGTGTAAAATCCTGCCACATATTTGTGGCTGTCAGAGTAAGATCATGTAACGGGTTTAATGGGATTATGTATATTACCTAGTGTAAAATCCTGCCACATATTTGTGGCTGTCAGAGTAAGATCATGTAACAGGTTTAATGGGATTATGTATATTACCTAGTGTAAAACCCTGCCACATATTTGTGTCTGTCAGAGTAAGATCATGTAACGGGTTTAATGGGATTATGAATTTTACCGAGTGTAAAACCCCGCCACATATGTGTGGCTGTCAGAGTAAGATCATGCAACGGGTTTAATGGGATCATGTATATTACCTAGTGTAAAACCCCGTCACATATTTGTGGCTGTCGAGTAAGATCATGTATATTACCTAGTGTAAAACCCTGCCACATATTTGTGGCTGTCAGAGTAAGATCATGCAACTGGTTTAAACCCTTGCCACATACTGTGACTGTCCAGAGTGGATATGTGTGGTCGACACGAGTGTGAATCTGATATATGGGTTAAAACCCTGATACATACTTGTGTATGTCCAGATTAGGATACTGTTGTCTGCTTTAAAACCCTGATACATACTTGTGTATGTCCAGATTATGTCCAGATTGGGATACTGTTGTCTGCTTTAAAACCCTGATACATACTTGTGTATGTCCAGATTAGGATACTGTTGTCTGCTTTAAAACCCTGATACATACTTGTGTATGTCCAGATTAGGATACTGTTGTCTGCTTTAAAACCCTGATACATACTTGTGTATGTCCAGATTAGGATACTGTTGTCTGCTTTAAAACCATGCAATATAAATGTGGCTGTTGAGAATGGTATTGTGTATTCTGGTCTACAAAATGCCACATTGTTGTGGCTGTCCAAAATGGGACTTTGTTATCCAATTGAAAGCCCAGCCACATATTTGCAGCCATCTAGAAAGGCATCTAAATCTAGTTTGAAACAATGTCACATATTTGTGGTTGTCCAGAGTGGGATTGCAATCTGGTTTTATACCCTGCCATATATTTGTGGCCCTGATCGAGATTCGAACTCACAACATGATCATTATGTGATAAAGTTTGTCAGTGACTTGCGACAGGTCTGTGATTTTCTCCAGTTCCCCCCACCAATAAAACTGATCGCCACGATATAACTGAAATATTGTTGAAAGTGGCATTAAACACCATCAAACAAACATATTTGTGGCTGTCCAGAAAGGGATTGCCATCTGCCAATGCCACATATTTGTGACCTGGTTTAAAACCCTTACACAGATTTCTGCCTGTCTACAGTGGCATTTTGTTATCTAGCTTACGTAGCCTCAAACTGTTTGTCAACAGCAAGGACATGGATTTCTGTCAGTTTGTGTTGTTTTTTGTTGTTGTATTTACTTGTATTTTGGAGTTTAACGTTTGTTTACTCAGTGCAGGAATTATTCTAATAACTGATATCTGCGACTACTACCAATTTAATTTCTCCCTCTCCACTATCAATTAAATTTTTCAGGGATCATAAAGAATAAACAACAATATTTGTTCTTTAAAATTTTATGTCTCACTTTTGGACATTACCAGTGATCACTACAAAAATGAAACAAATTCAAACTCAGTAGATCATGATAATAAATGTACCTCCATAAAATACTTCACTAACAACACATCATGCAGCAGAATATGGTTGACATGACAACCAGTCTGTAAACAAATCATGGTCAGCTAGATGTTTTATTAAGTACTGAATTAATAAGAAAAATGCTTATCTACCACGCACACACATACACAATGACACACATTTATTTCTTCACTTTAGTGTGATAAGATTTTTTCTCTTGTTAAATCTGGAGGTTTTTAAATGTAATACACTGTAACATCTGTCAGAAAACTACCAGGAAAGTTAAAAAAAAAATGTTTCAATCGGCCATTGCAAAAATGGTCATTTATATCATAAATTATTCAGTGTTGAGTTTTGACAGGTTTTACAATGTTGTGTTCCAGACAGGTATTACAATGTTGTGTTACAGACAGGTATTACAATGTTGTATTACAGACAGGTATTACAATGTTGTGTTACAGACAGGTATTACAATAGTGTGTTATATAGCCAATTTAAACAATAGAGTGTATATACAGATATCACTATGGCTACAAAGAGTTCACATAAAAAATAATAGCCATGTCATTAGTACTGGATACAAATGGAAAAAAAAACATATGTATTATGGTTACTGCATGATATACTGATAAAGAATAAGACCTTAAATATTTTGGGGGGGGCAATTCCACAAAAAGTTGTATGATTGGAAGGCACTTGTAAAACGTTACTTGGGATACATAATAGATTTAGTAATAAATTTGTAGAATATGTAATTAAAATATTTGATGAGCTTTGAATTCATTTTCCAACCCTGAATACAAATTTTCATATGGAATAGCCCTCAAAATAAAACAAGAAAAGCTTTTAACGAGGGACAACAAAGTCACATAAAAATATGTTATCACGGACACTTTTATGACTCCTAGAACAAATACATTACTGTATGAAGTTATATTGTTACAGAAAATATCATAAAAAAATCATCTCCAATGTAAATCTGGTAAATAAATTTTTGAATGATTTTAAAATCCCCAAGTTGTCTTTTCATCATACCCCACCCACAAAAAAAATAAACAAAAACTGTAAATACTGAATTATACTTTCCCCCTTCCAAAAATATACAAATTGCAGAGCTTCGCTAACTTTTATTTCCTCTTCGAACTAAAAAAAAAACACAAAAAAAAAAAGAAAAGAAAAAAAAACACAGAAAAGTGTTGGAGCCAATGGTTGTAAATACAATAAAGAAAATTAAAAACAACCTGTCAGTATAAACATATAATGTAATACTTGTGTGAGAGTGACATACATGTTCTACCATGAAGTATGAATACATAATGGTGAAATGTTACTTAGTCTTTATTATAACAGTGTGACGATCGTTAAATACTATATATAATGTCAATAAATATGTAGATGAATATTTGTCCACGTGTGTAATACCTCTAGAAAATGAAAACAATATCCATCCTTGTTAAATATCCCCGAAAAAATAAAGACATCAATTGTCCATGTTTATAAATATACCTCGGGAAAATAACACATAAAAAGTTACGAAATATTTTGATGAAATCTACAGAAGGTAAACAAGAGACCTGACCTCGCTTAGAAATGACGTTATTTACACTTGAAATGGTACACATAATATTTCCTAAGTCAATAAGTTACAGCACTTCAATTTATAAATTATTCTATTAATTTAAAAAATCAAACAATAAATGTATAAATGTAAATTGGTATGAAAAAACAAAAACTTTTTTTTAAGGGTGTTGTATATCATAACCCTATCCCCCATCTATATTCTATAGCTAATTTTATTAAAATCTAAAAAGCACTTTCTGAAATGAATTAATTTAAACAACGTTTAACTTTTTGAAACTGCTCAAAAAATATATATCTAGTCATTTTGAAATAAAGTGGAATAAGATAAAACGAACACAAATTTTGTAAAACATTTATATTGCTTGAGGGAGTCCATTTATATCTTGTCAAGATAAAGTTGATACAAAATTTCTGATTTCCACAAATTCAAGACCAGGGATCAGACAGCGAAAAATTAATTTATTCTATTTCTATAAACATTTAAAATGTACTGATATCACCAGACTATAACATTGTTGATTTGTTTTCCTAGAATGGATTTCTCAGAGCAATATTACATCAAACAAGTAGCATGAGAAGTCCTTGTCAAGCAAAACATACCAACTCTAGTCTGATTATTGAGGGTTTTGGCAAGGTGACGTTAATGACGTCAAAATCATGTACATTAGAAAGCAGCGATAATAAGTTTGTATCACGCTTGTTGCTTAGTAACATAAAGATCAAAGAAAGCAGCGATATGTTTGTATCACGCTTGTTGCTTAGTAACATAAAGATCAAAGGGAAAATTTACAAATCATCAATAAGAGTCATTATTAGGACAATAAAAAATAGATTTCAATCATCTTCAATTAATCCATGAAATATCCAGCTATCTTCTACAATAACTTTAACTCTTTTCTCATACTCTCGTACGTTATCTTTATACAGCTGGGCAGCTACGTTATTAGCAGGACTATTTGGGTTGGGTTCGTCAAGTAAAGACTGAAAGAATAATAATAAAAAAAAATATGGATGTACTTTGCTTGGTAATTCACTAGTACTAATGGACTGTATTTTACCCTCCCACAAAAAAACCAAAAAAAAAAACCTCTCAAACTCATCTCATAACAAACTATAATTGACTAGTCAAATATAAATATTCTTTCATAAATTATTTTACATCAGGAAAAATACAGACCAGTAGA
Organism: Gigantidas platifrons; assembly: GCA_002080005.1. Lineage (NCBI taxonomy): Eukaryota > Metazoa > Mollusca > Bivalvia > Mytilida > Modiolidae > Gigantidas > Gigantidas platifrons. The sequence goes on along the minus strand of MJUT01012919.1, from coordinate 127,258 downwards.
TCTCCAGCAACGTAAAAAAAACCTCAACAAGTAATGGCAGAAGGATTGAGAGAATCATAAACAACAACTATTAGAATAACAATAAAAATAACTTGCCCTACAAGTATCTCAACAAAAGACATGTGCTTTAGGAAATGATATGTGTACAATATGAACGATGAGATTTTCTTTTATCATCAACATAAAATATCGCAAGTCTATAATTAAAGCTGTTGCTATGACAACTCTTTTGTTGCATCCTCGTCATCATCAGAATCATCTTGCCAACTCTGTTGTACTATTGATGCTACTTTTTTCTCGTATTCTCGACGATTTTCTCTATATAACTGAGCAGCCTCATTGTTTGCAGGACTATTTGGATTAGGGTCATGTAGTAAGGACTAAAAATCAAAAAGAGCAATGTTTTATCACGATTCCTACAAATATCATTTTCAATCATACTTCTAATTTACCACTGGAAACCACATACGGTATATTACACTGTTTATATAATACTTTTCAATTATAGCCAAAGTGACTTACTAATTCTTTATCATATGGTTTCTAAATCAAATTTCAAAATATAGTTCTAATAAAGGTTAGGTTTATAGTGTTTAACACTACTTACAACAATATTTCAGCTATATTGTGGCTGTCAGTTTTATTGGTGGATGAAACCGGAGTACCCGAGAAAACTACAGATCTGCAGCAAATAACTGACAAACTTTATCGCATAATGTTGTATTGAGTACACCTCGCCCGAGCGTGGTTCGAACTCACAACGCTAGTGGTGATAGGTACTAATTGCATAGGTAGTTTTAAATCCAATTACCATACGATCACGACTGCCCCCTTAGGTCTAATAAAAAAGAAAATATTTCACAAGTCAAAATAAATCATGTATTGAAGTTTTTACGTTCAGATAACTTTTTGCCTCCATGTAGTTGTTTATAAACCTATTAAGCATACATGTACATGCACATGAGATACCATTTACTACATAAAGGTACCAGGCGCGGATCCAGGATTTGAAGTTAGGGGGGGTGGTGCACTGAAAAAAATCGTGCGGAGTGGAGCGAGGTGCGAAAATTTTTGGGGTATTTCGTGTGAAAAATCGTGATTTTATGCCAAAAAAAAATCTTACTTTTTCCAATTTTAGGGGGGGGGCTGCATGTCGGGTGCGCCCCCCTGGGTACATTGTATCTTTATTTCATTTAAGGGGGTACCATACACTACAGGGAGATAAATCTTTAAAATCAGTTGAACGTTTTGATCATATGATGTTTGTATGCAGATTTCAAGCATCTCGGTGATCAAAACCACAGAGAGAAAGGTTGCTACATTTGTATATGTCGCTAGTGAATTTATAGCTCTGAGTCTGTTGGTTGGAATTTGCTAAAATTTTGATATTTATTACAGTGGATATATTAAAACACACAGCCAAAAAAATAAGAAAATTCAACGAGCAGATCAAATTTTACCTGAAGTGTATGGTACCACCTTAAAATTTTTTGTTCCTCTTATTAATTTGTATGAAGAATGCAGAAGTTTTTACATTGTGTATGACTTTTATGGTTTTAACATAAATAGCATTTAGTTTGATCATTAATTGTGAATTTTAAACCTTGAATTCACAAAACTAGACACTCACATGGGTTTATATCGCTCAATTGGTAAAGATCATTTCTTTTGACTATTGCCTATTGCATCGTATATGCTAAATTATGAGAGAAATTTGTTGGCACAAAATTGTTCTTTCCTATCACAGCACAGTAGATACAACTGCAATTCAATTCCTGGTTCTCTGTATACATTAACCATATAATGAGTCTAGGCATGACATCAAAACACCCCAGGCAGGGTTCTGATCATAACATTGTTCCTCTACACACACAAAAATTAGTCTAGACTGGGATTACTCCCGAGTAGTAATTTTTTTTTCTGACATATTTTCTTTTACTTGCCCAAAGGGTTAGTCCTTTAAATAGAATTTGGTTCAGACTGCCTCAAGATGATTTTATAAATTTTCCCAATTGTACATGTACATTTATAGCATATTTTAAACTTTGGACACTCAGGGATCTGACTTTTATCTCCATTGTATGATGATGTTTTATACTTCAAACAATTACGTGTTGTACAAACTCATACATACAATGAAGCTGGTTCATAAGAAACAGATACAATATGTTAAATTTTGGAACCCCTGACCTGACCTCTGGACAAAAAATTTGAATCTACCGGGTACATATCACAGGTGTAGACATACATTTTTATAGCAGGATGTGCTCCTACCATAAAAATGTATGTCTACACTGACAAACAAACAATTGATTAAATATTGCCTTGTCAATAAATTCTAAATGCAGTTCTAACATTGCAGGACTATATGTTTACAAACCAATACCTGTATAGAAGTAAGTATAGCTGAAGCATCATATGTAGGACTCCATCTGTTTTGTAAAATATCTAAACATATACTACCATCAGCATATACTGAAAAATAAACAAAGTCACATTACAATTGATGAAGAATAAAAATCTCCTATTCTACATGATTAGTGGATACCATTAGATATTTTAAATGATAATATACATTATTGTAAGTACTATAAAATTCATTGGGTACTTGGGAGTAAGATCGATGTATTTATTTGTACTTGGGAGTAAGATCGATGTATTTATTTGGCAGAAATACATGACGAATAACAATGCAGATATGTAAATCTTCTAACTTTGCTTTGACAAGAAATATATCATTTTAATTGTACATGTACATTGTATGCTATAATCTCAAAATGTTCTATGATCTTCTATCCTAGTTTTCTAAGAAATTCTTGAACCCACAGACAGATAGAGTTTGACTAGATCATTCGTTACACCACACAAGTTTGCAAAAAACAGGGAGACTTGACTTCTCACTCAAAGAACATGAGGGAGAAGTGAAAACATGACAAGGAGACTTCCAACAGCTTCTTAGAGACATCTTTCCACAAAAATGTGTTGTTTCTTCCCATCATTTAAAAAAAATTGCATTTGAAGTGTGCCTTTGCTAATATCCTTCATATTTAACTTTAAATTCATGTTTTGGATCTTATATTTGCCGATTTTAGATTTTATTCGTTTTACATTGAAATCTATAATATACATTTTACATCAAAATGTGAGTTCCCTCCCTTTGTTTCTATTTAAATGCCGCCATGTTTAAAATTTGACAAGTTGATTGTTTACCTTTGAAAAAGCTACAAATAACTCGTGTTGTGTTAAAATAATATAAAATATAGCACAATCCAACAACACATTTGGTAGAGGAAGCGTATATTTGATTATATTTAGGTTTTAGACCTTTTGAAAATCGTCGGACCTACAATGTAGGGGGCAGAATTTCATAGGGTCCTGCATTTTTGTTGTCCTAGTCGGCCCGACTGTGAGCCTAACGTTTCAGTTTCTTGAAGGATGAATGTTTACATCCCGACCGGAAACATGATCGCAAAAGAAATTTCCGGAACGGTTGAGGTTTTATTAATGTTGATATGAACTTATGAAGCTCCTTTTCATATTTGAGATATTTATTTTAAAACCCGTTTAATTTTCAATAAAAGAAATTACATCTTACTATTATAAAACATGAATTTAAAATGATTCAATTCGAAAATGAAGAATTGATATGCTGTATCGATCCGGACTTTCTGAACCTTCCTGATTACATTTCCTAGATTAAAGACGAGTCTTTTTATGAAGCTCCTACTCATATTTGAGGTATTTATTTAAAAACCTGTTTAATTTTCATTAAATAAGGGTAATAACAAAATTACCAAACTCCAAACAATCTTCCAAAGGGAAAGTCAAAACTCATAAGTATATAAACAGACAAAATCAGTCAACAACTGGAAAACTGGGTAAATCGTAATGATCCTAACTTGGTACAGGCATTTCCATAGAAACGGTGGGTTGAATCAGAATTTACGGCACCAAACCTCCCACTTTCATTACGGTTCAAAGGTTCCAACCGTCACTATAACAGTATTTATAACAATACTGGAACAAAATAGGTAAAATAGTAGTCAACGCAGTACTAAATTCAGTGAGGAGGGTGGAACATCTATCGTGAACCATCTCCATCAACAACCACGAGTCACCTGAAGTATTTTAACTACGAAAGTAAATGTCAAAAACACTCTTACGTCACACATTGACAAAAAAATATTTTTGACATTTTTGTTGACTTCCTTACATTTTCACTTTATGAAAATCCATCGTTCACCATTGTCTTTGCAGAGACAGAATATATTTCGACAAGATCTTGGTATCGGAATATAAACTTTTTAAGAGATTGAATAAGGCAAATCTTTTTACATCTTACTATTGTAGAATATAAATTCAAAATGATTCAATTCGAAAATCATGAATTGATATGCTGTATCGATCCGGATTTTCTGAACCTTCCCGATTATGTTCCCTACATTAAAGACGAGTCTTCATTTCCGGTACCACGAAAATGTGGCCGATTAGATTTGTTGAGGGTTCTCAACCTGGAAAGAGAAAAAAATCAGGTCCAGCAGAAATTCAGTAGGTCCACCAAAAATTGATGGGGTGGTGACACAATGTCCAGCAGCTGAAATTTTTTCTCTCAAAAAGTCTGAGGTTTGGACTTAATTTTCACCTGGAATTTCGTCAGTAAAAATAAAAAAATTTGCAGTGACACTTTTGTCTCAACAAGATAAATTTTCTTAATTACTTGAATAAAGCCTTTTTCTCTCATTCTTAGTAATATTTAGAGTACTTTTAATTTCGTGTATGTGCTGATAAACTGATCGAGGATGTGCCCGAGATCAGTTTATCTGCGCATACAAGAAATTAAAAGTATTCTAAATGTTTTGTATCATAACCAATGAAACGGAAACAAATCTGTGATTGACGTCTGTCGCACTTGACCAACTGTTGAGAAGATTGATCTTGGTCACGTAAGTATACGCCAGTATTCGGTGACGTGGGAAAAAGTTTTAATAGAACATGTGGTTAACGTCAAAACGTTAAATGGCAGCGAACATGACGGACGAACTTTTAAACGATGATATGGATTTTATGCTTTCACAGATGGCAGAGAACATGAAGGACAATATTTTAAACGATGATTTGGTGCGTACCGGTATTCATCTTTTGAACGTGGTGTGACTCAAATATGATCACTTTTTTATTGCAAAACTGACAATGGTCGTTGCATACGTGAATTAGGCATTATTTTTTTCTATAGCCTATAGTATAGGCCTACAGTGCATTGAACAAGTCAAAACAGAGACTAATTTGTCTTATTTGAATAAAAAAATTATTTAGTAAAATTAAAGAATTTTTCATGTGTTTTTATGTCATCTGCATGAACAAACACATGGGGATCACTTTGTCAGTCTTTTTGCTTGTCTTATAGTTTTTTCCAGTGTCAGATTTAAGAAAGCTTGCACTTAGTACCACTTTGCACCGAAAATCACGTGTCAAAAAATTACAGTGTGTACCAATTGTCAAAAAAAAAGAAGAAGGTTACAATGTGTTTATTTCTGTGGTCTATCAAAATTAGGTCACAGTTAAAGCACCCTAAATAGAACATGCTTTGCCCAAAAGTAGCTATCTTGACTCCACCTCCTGTATGGTTATCGTCATTTAGAAAATACTAAAGATCAAAGGAAAACACACTGGGTTGTGATACAATGTATTTTAACATCAATTGATTAAAATTGCTCTGTAAATCAGCTTTACCACAAAACGCAGATTATTTGCAAGAAAGGAGCGACTTGCAAAAAGAAACAAGGCGACTTTAATTTCGCTTTGGAGTTAAGGAAGGGTGATTTCAGCTGACGTAGGGTGAGAATTTCGCCCACTTTGCCTGGTTTGTTGAGCCCTGTGTTACATGCTCCTGTTGATGTAGGCTGATGCCCGCTGTAAATATACAGTATGCATTCGGTAATGTAGGTTATCAAAGACCAGACGGGAACCAGACTACTATTGAAGCTGGTTTATGAAATTGAAATTTCATTGGCCGATAACGTACAATACCCACCAATCAAAATCAGCGATAGAAAGGAGCTTTCGGTAATTGTAAATAGTCTAGTTTCTTCTTCAATGTTCTAGCTCATTTACGGAGCAACTGAAGTTTTATTTTCACTCCTTTTTTAAAAGCATGGAAGTAGGTGGCGCTTCATATTGTGATGGGAGATGAATAACCACCAGCTACTGTCTACTTTTGAAAGCACTGATCTGTACACAGCAAGATGTTTAAATTTACTTACAATTTTAATTAGGATCAAACATTTTAGAAACAAATCGTACTGTAGGAGGTTTATACTGACTTACCATTAGGATGAAACATTTTAGAAACAAATCGTACTGTAGGAGGTTTATTTGGATATTCTTCTGTAAATTCTACTGTTAATTTAAATGTGCCATCTTCAAAAGGTGTATCATGTGGACTGAAAAAAACAAGAAACTTACATTGTAACATAAAAATGTCAATAATTATTATTATGTTGAAAAACATAAAAAATATATTATGCATCTTACTCATGAACATAAAAAATGTATTTAATTTTTTTTTAAATGTCATCCTTTGGCTTCCTCCACCACTAAAAACTGGTCGCCATGCTATAGCTGAAATATTGTTGAAAGTGGCATTAAACACCAAAAATCAAAATCAAATCAATCAATCATCCTTCGGATTAGTTTCAATAAGTTAATTCGTAAGAAACTTAGCATACAGGGTTTCCTCTGGGTTGAATTTTTTTTGAGCCAACACTTGAGCCAAAAACTAAATTTTTGAGCCACTTTAAAATATTTTGAGCCATAAATACTTCAAAAATTTTTGGCACTAAAAACGCACATAAATATTAATCATTTATTTATTTTCTTACTGCATACATGTTAAAACAATATAAGGGTACATGTACTTTTTGAAATACAATAGCACAATAATGTTTCAGTTACTATTACAACCATAAAAGACAAGTAGATAAAAAATATGATATAACACTCTGTTGTTTAAGTTACTATCATAACCATAAAAGGCAAGTAAGTAAAAATACAGACTGTAAAAACTGTTCTATTTTTTTTAAAACTCAGCAAATTCTCCTCTGCTTTCGTGATGACCATCTCCTAAAAGCTTCTATAAAATTGCACATAGAAGACAGTACAACTGCATCACCAGCATATGAAAATCTATTTTTCATATTTTCTAATAACTGTTCAACAAATTAGGAGCAAGCTGATTTTGCTTCACTTCTATATTTTTCACTATCTTCAGTTTGCACTGCCTGCTTGCCATGGCCCCATAATTCGGACAGTTTCATTACTTTTCCCGGAGTATTACTTTCAAAAACTAATTTTCTTTTCCGTCCCATTTTAAAAACGTAAAATGGAGTTAAAAATTTCGATGCATTTAAGACGATAGTGCTAAAATAAATGACAAGTACATTTTTGTATCTTAAAATTATATGAAAACAATTCACGAACTGACAGAGAGAAGTCATTCATCCGAGACCATTAATTAACACCTTTGTTTGACTTACGTTTTATGTATTTTACAAGTTAATGATCCTATCAACAGATAAACATTACGAACAGCTGATTATCGATTTTCTGTCACTTGATCAGTTCATGGGTAACATTCGAAGCTTTCCGAATAGTGTTATGGGCGTTCCAAAGTAACGAACTATAAAATGACCGCCACAACAGACGATGAACATTCGAAATCTTTTGTGCCACATTTTTGAGCCAAAGTAAATATTTTATCGCCAAAATCATAGATTTTTTGCCAAATGCGCACGCCAGCGGAAACCCTGCATATATAATACTTATTTTCAGTACAACAGTTGTTTTCCTGGATCTCAAGAATTTTTGCAAATGGCAAATTATTTCCAAATGTTACTACAAAAGGTTGTTAACCTGTAAAATTCCATCATACAAGTATTTTTTGCCCAAAAAGATAAAATGTTGTTAAATTTCCCAATGAAATGAAATATCATAAAAAACTGAGAAGCTGTAGGAATCATGTCAGTTTAATTTGTTCCATTTGCTTTATTATCACACCATTGAAGAAGTGATAAATCATGGTTCTGGAACTTGTGTATTAGCTTGTTTTAACCTTTTTGGTTATACAAATGTACCCACCCACCTTGAAATTTTCAAAGTACATATGTACTTCTACTTTAGCGGACACTAACCCTAATAATTAATCCTAACCCGATCCCTAATTTTTATATCCGCATGGTAACGAAATGAAAGGTTATGGATCATGTGCCTCAATTATTACAATATCTGACTTCCAGGGTACGCCAAAGTAGATTCTACACATATTTTTCGAAAGCAGAGTTTGACCAATCAAAGTTTTATTCAAGTACAAAATCTTCAGTAATAATAATTTTTTCCCAAACATTGAAAAAAAATAATCTTATGGTTTAATCAAATTCCAAATCAGGAAATTCTGTATCAGATGTATTAAGATTATGATTACAACTTTTACTAATATTTTTCTATATTTTTACGAGATACTATTTGGTTTGGACAACTCGTTTCTGGCATAACTTTCATTACACGACATTAGGTATGCTCAAAATCGAAAGATAGGAAAGTCAAATAAGTTGAAAGTAGATTTCATTTCCTGGTTTTTATAAGTGATTTCTGAAAAAGTGTGACACAGACTTATGTGGTAATTACCATACAATCAGCTGACCGTGAATGTATTTTGTACTATTTTATTTTCAAGCCCTGATCAATGTTACTTTACCCGAATATAACTGCATTCCATAACATTATGTTATTATCTGTTGGAGCTCCACTAACACCAGCTGGGGGATCTTCTTGAAGTCTGGAAAAAGAACGTAATATTCGTATGAAGAAATCAAAACAAAACGGAAGCCATATTGACATTGTATTTTTTTGTTTCATTTTTTGTTTTTAATGGGACATTCGATCTTTTTATACCTTTTAAAATCTCTCATTAATCTTCTTCTTGCTGGGGTTGACATGTTACTATCTTAAATTTATCACAAATTGTCTCTTTATCACAGATTTTTCCCCAGTCAAGCTTAATTAATGCGATGACCAGACTTTTCTTGTTTATGACGTTCTCATACGGGTTTTTTATGCTGTTCGAATCTTGAAAAAGTTAATATTCTTTATACGACGATTCTCGAAAGTTCCGAGAGATTCATCCTATTATCACGTGACCAAAGTGTGTCAAACAGGCACATGCAGGAACTCAACATACACATTTGATTGGACCCTTTTTATTTTGAACTAAGGATTGATATATTATTAATTGTAGAATTTTCATTATTTCAAATTAAAAACAAAATTATTACAATGACAGATTGTCAATAATTGAAGAAAGAATTCCATCCTAAATATTTACACTGATCACTAAGAAAGTAATGTAACGATTATTTTCATTGGTGAATAAAGTCATTAATATTTTCATTACCCAATCGTAAATTGTTTTATATTATTATCTTACTATCCTTCTTCACGTTGGAACTGGAAATAACAAGCAGAAGGTTGAAAAAAGACAATTCAACAGAGAAATAGGTAAAATAAAAAAGGTTCTTTAGTTTACTGTCTAAAATTGCAACTGGAAACATCTTGTAATCTGTACCTAAGTTTCTATTGAAATATTTTAAAGAATAACTGGTTTTTGGCACAGGTACGTGTGGACAGGACCCTATGTCCCCCCCTTTTTTATTTATTTTTTTATTTTTTTATTTATTTTTTCATATAAACAACATTTTGCAACTTTGTATGTATCACTGTATGACATATATACAATAAATTCAATCAAACAGTAGTTTCTATCCATGCCGGGTTTCTGACATAATATAAGACTAAGAGTAAGAGAGAAGGTAAGTCACTTCGGTTTGTTTACATTGGGGTACCTGTTGGCGAGTTCCGGGTAAATCAAATCTGGCACCAAAATATTCCCAAACTGTTTATCCGGAACTCTCGCGTTTTACCGTATCAAATGACCACACAGATGGCGCTAGTAACGACACTTCCGTAGCTTAGAACTTGGTTTACAAAAATGTCGTCTTAAAATCGCAAATCGTGAGGGAAAAGTGGTCCAAGGAGAGTTGTCAGCTGCTGTAAAAAAATATTGATGTGTGTTTTCAGGGAGAAAAATATATATAGAGGCGGAAAAAGACAATTTCCAGACAGGTAGGCCTTTTTTATTCAGTAAATTTAAGATGAATCGCCAACAGGTACCCCAATGTAAACAAACCGAAGTGACTTACCTTCTCTCTTAGTCTTATATTATGTCAGAAACCCGGCATGGATAGAAACTACTGTTTGATTGAATTTATTGTATATATGTCATACAGTGATACATACAAAGTTGCAAAATGTTGTTTATATGAAAAAAAATGGATGTTAAAAAAAAAAAAATAAAAATAAAAATAAAAAGGGGGGGGGGGGACATAGGGTCCTGTCCACACGTACCTGTGGTTTTTGGGGGAATTGTAGAACTTGTGAATCGTCCACTCAGTCATGGATTGTGACTACATGTATGTATTGAATGTATTAAATAAGTCTGTGGATATCACTTTAACCAAGGATTTATATAGTCCTACTATATAAATCCTTGCTTTAACCTACATTTTTTGTGTACATTACCTCATCTTACTCTTACCACAGTCGCTTGAATTTCAATGATTTAAATAAAGAAAGAGTAAAAAAAAAAAATTGTATATATAGCAGTGTGCGAAATTCGCGGTGGACCGATAGCCCGAGGCTATGAAAAATCGTGTCGGTCTATCTTGGTATATTTTAATCTGGCCCTGTTGTCTATGATCAATTCCCGGTCTAAGATAAATCTAAAAGTTTCAGACCGTCGAGTTATTTGTACTAGTATTTGTTTGCTCGTTNTTGACCTGTGTTGATTGATCTCCATTGCCGCTTACGTAATTTTTATTTGTTATGCTTGGACTGATCCTTTACCTACACGTCTCATTTTGAACCAGTTATAGAACTGGTTTTCTAAAATGTAATACGAATATACCGTAGACAATTAAACTACAATGGGAACAGTTCAATAAGTAAACAAACACGTGTTTTGCTTTTCTGATGTTTGGCAAATTAAAATAGAGCTATAGACGTAGAAACAGATATAGAGAGGGCAGAAGAAAGGGAGAGTGAGAAGTGAGAATAGAGCAGAAGATATGGAGAGTGAACAGAGAGAAAAAGAGGAGCGAACAGAAGACAGTGAGAGTGAACAGGGAGAATGAAGAGATAGCAGGACAGGAAAGGTGAAGTTAGAACAGAAAACCATGAAGTTAATATAGTGGTAGAAATTTATGACTTTGAATATGATTCTGATGACAGTGATAATGAACAAGATGAATGTGAAAATGAGAGAGTGAAAAGTGTTTTTTTTTATGCAGAGGAATAAACGGTTTATTTTTTTATATTTTTTTTCCACATACAACAACTATCATTATCTGTACATGTATATTGATTACATGAAAAATAAAGTCAGTTGTTAACACTTTGATTTATGTACTTTATATAATTGGTGAGTAGAACAGCTAAAATTTAAGACTTGATTTGACTTGCCGTAAAAAAATAAATAAAATGCGTTTTGATGGAAATATTTCAGTAAAAAAGTAGGCAATCTGTAGCTTCAAGATATGTTCCAGGAGATGCCTAGAATGCAGGATTTTGCACCATTTACCGAAAACCCCCGGCCGTAAGAGACACCTCGCTTTGCGAGGTGTGCAAAGCCGCTTTGCGGCTTTGGGATATGCCATTCTAAATAGGTCTATGATACATATAAACCTTATAGACCTGTTGTCTATCATACATCATTTTTTTATTTCTTACACTGATATAGTATATAAGGGAAGTTATGAAATGCATTTTTGCCCCAAAATGTAAACAATTGTCATTAGGCCTAAACGGACTCAAAGTGATACGCTTCGTGGATATTTTTCTACACAGGACATGTTTTTTTATACATCCATATTGTAAGAACCTTCATTCCGAGCATTTTACAAACGTATGGGCCATTTTTTCACTGACGTTCATCATCTGAGTTTGTTACAGTCGCCATGGTGGTACTCTTCAGCAGTGAATGAAAAGTTCTAATTTCGAGTCAACAACGGCAATTTTCCGGATCAGAACAAGACATCAAGGGACTCAAAATATCTAGCACATAGGTAAAGTTGTGTACCCCTACTTAAAATGTATGCAGAAGCAAGGTTTTGCTGTGTTTTTCTTACCATGAAACAAGCTACAAAATGTCATCATCAAATTTTTGTGTCATTTTCATATTTTGTGCCATTTCAACTTTGTAGATTATCTCCCCTTATATTCGTACAAGCGAAACATTGAACAGTCAAATATTGATTTCTAAATTTCTCAAATTATCTAATTAATTGTGGGGCACGGGTGGCTCAATGAGTTAGGTCGCTGGATCTAACAACTCATACAAGCCTATCACCAATACGGCGTGGGTTCGCGCCCAGCTTTGTAAATTACAAAAAAGGGTGCACTCGACTCGCAGCTGCAAGTGATAAAGTTTACCAGTTGCTTGCCCATGGTCGGTGGTTCTCTCCGGGTACTCCGGCTTCCTCCACCACTAAAACTGGTCGCCATGATATAGCTGAAATATTGTTGAAAGTGGCGTTAAACACCAAAAATCAAATCAAATCAAATCTAATTAATTGATTAAAATTCATATGAAGTGATTACCGCTAAACTTATGATTTTACAGATGCTTTGAAATAGTATTTCTCATCCACTGCTGAAGAGTACCAAACTCAGATGCTGAACGTCAGTGAAAAAATGGCCCATACGTTTGTAAAATGCTCGGAATAAAGGTTCTTACAATACGGATGCATAAAAAAACATGTCCAGTGTAGAAAAATATCCACGAGGCGTATCATTTTGCGTCCATTTAGGCCTAATGACGATTGTTTACATTTTGTGGCAAAAATGCATTTCATAACTTCCCCTATATACTATAAATATACAATATGTTTTTTTTACTCTTTCTTTATTTAAATCATTGAAATTCAAGCGACTGTGCTCTTACTCTCTGGTAGCTTTACATCTTTCACCACAGGGGCCAGATGAGTTTTTTCATGTATACTGTTTTCACCTCATTCCTCGTTCAAAGGTATTTTCTTTTTGTGCTTTGCGTACCTCCGTTTACGCAGTCGCCGGTCAGAGGATGCAGGTCACGTTTCACTGACGACACGCTTTGTTTACATCACCTACTTTTTGGAAATGCTTGCATTCAGGTGTGCTTTTGGCATTTTATTATATATAATAATAAATCTCAACCTCTCCTTCACCCAGTCCCTTATATGCCATCTCATTTGATAAATCTTAAAAACCAACTTAGATATCGTTTATTGAACATGTGAAAAGTGTTTTATGTTCGTCTGCTATCCAGCTTCCTATTTACCAATGACAATAAAGTTGCACTTACGGTTGTGTGCAGGAAAAAACTATGGAAAACCATATTAACAATTATGAGAATTTTGTTGTTTTTCGATAATACGACCGGATTTAAAGCAATATACGGCATGAGTGAACAACGTTAGAAAAAAATATTGAGTGTTGTTTTTTGGAATTATACCATCATATGTTTCTTCCAACTCTTAAAATATGTGAAATTTAAAATGAAAATTGCCAAAAAGTGCATAAAATTTAATCCCAAACAATAAAAGAAAAATCAAGTGTTGTTTTTTTACATTTTATGCAATCATATCTTTTCCATCTAAGTGTGCTATACAGAATTTTTAAAATAATAAAAAAATTCTTTTATTTGGTTCAAATATATCTGATATAAATAACCCGCCAAAGCAGTCAAGCATATTAGCCCCAATGGCTCTCCATAACAGGGAATTCCCAGTACATCGAAACGAGGTTAAGGTAAAAAAATGTCCCATCGGAAAACTGTCAACAATCGATAACTTGAACACAAGGTTAAAACTCCTGTTTTAAAAGAATATTATTATTTTTATTAGTTCATAGCATAATATGTTTGTATGAATACAGATTCATTCAAACGATAGGTATCGTATATTTTACAAGGTGTGTTTCAAGGTGTGTTTCCGTAAGACCATCGGAATTAGATAAACCCAGTATACTTGTATACCTATATACCAACAAGGGTACGAACTCTGCAGTAATCAAAATTTAGGTATGTCTTGTTTAACTGAGTAGAAAAAAATACCAGAAATTTTATACGTACAAAATGTATAATGGTGATATAGACTGAAAGCTGAATATTTTTTCTTTAGAAAAAAACTTATTTGAACCCCGTACGTCCAAAAATAAAAAAGTTACAGCAGACCAAGTCTATACTTTCTGCTAAAATTGCAAGGTCGGACAAATGGGTGCCCAGCTAACTTCCACATGACTGAAAGGCTTATCTGCAATGCAATTCGTGTATTTACTTGTGACGTCTCTTCCAATCGATATATTGAATAAAAAATTCCTACCTTCCCGTAGAATTTATGTCCAAATCACTCAGTATTATCCTTTTATCTAATGCGGAATATCTCATATTCTGAATCGCCATTTAAAAAAAATTAAGAATGAAACTGAAACGATCGTCCTGATTTGTCGATATTTTTGACGACCTTCAACTCGACCAATTAGGACGCTCGTTTCAGTCATGTGGAAGTTAGCTGCGCACCCATTTGTCCGACCAGGCCATTTTTAGCAGAAAGTACGGACTTGGTCTGCTGTAACCTTTTTATTTTTGGACGTACAGGGTTCAAATAATTTTTTTTTCTAAAGGAAAAAATATTCAGAAATCACTAACCACCATGTTCATCAACTGAAACACCTTGTTAGAACTGTATCTCTTCTGAAACCATTCAATCATAGCCAGGAATAAACTATTAACATTATTACTTGCAGGTACTTACAGGTCCGTTTCTGAGCGCTGGCCGCTGACCACTATGCTCAGTTCCTTCTCTTCATCAATTTCAATTTCTTCTTGAGGTTGGATTCATAGTTGTATAGCAAATCGTGATCTTTCCAGTAATTGTCTTGCCTGTGTTCGAAGATTTTCATAAGTTTGGCACTTATGACGTTTCCAGGTGTTTATAATTTTGTTGGTGTAAAAGTTCTTTCTTATGTCTTTGTTGGATCTATGCTGGTATAACTTTTTACTATGACCTCTAGTTCTGGTATCCTTCTGTATTTCCAGCAGAGACCCTCAGACGGTAGGGCAGTGTCGTATAAACCTGATGTTAATTTAAACGCTTCAATCATATCCCCTCTCGTCAGACTCCTCCTATAGGCTAAAGTTGGTAGTTTGAGTTTCCTTAGACGATTTTCATATGTCATATCTTTTAATCCTGGTATCAATTTGGTTGCTCTACGTCCGGTTGGACATTTTCTAATATGTTTTTTCTTGAGTTCCAAACTGAATTCGCATATTCAAGATGAGGTCATACAGACGTACATGTACTAGTGCTTTGTATAACATAAAAAGGTTGGTTCATCTAGATACATTTTTTTGTACATTTGTATGTGATGATAGATATGGCAAGAAATACANTTGAGTCTTCTTTTTCTGGTAAAAATATCTTCGGTCTAGTGTGCACTGATTCGGTCTAGTAACTTTAGCAAGTCACTGGCCCAGATGTCTAGTGGTTAAAAAAGTTTTTGGTGAACACTGCATTTGTATGTGATGATAGATATGGCAAGAAATACAGTTGAGTTATGTAATTGTTTTGTAATGATTTAAAAAAAAATACCAGCTCTGTGTAAAAACTAGCCATAAAGTAACTAGTCACAAAACATTGTTTTTTTCTTATCTGGATTAATTTTTTTATCATATGCAGTATATAAATTTGCTAGTTTTTCTATTGGGCTTGTATCACCTTTTTAGTTTTCTCCCCCTAGGTTCAAGGGAAGTAACTGCCATGCATTTGATATAAGTAAAATAATGTTGAAAGTGGCGTTAAACAGTTTAACACCATAACCCCTTCCTCTAGAGAAATACTGAAATCTTCTTTGAAATCACTTGTAATATTAAATTGTGATATTGTAGTGACTGATGGTTCTCTACTGGTTTTCAGTTTTTGAAAAAAATATCACAGATGGTCACCAGCCACCATGTTAATTAATTTTATAAAAAGTAATTTTTTTAACTGCATCAATGGCATACTCACTTCAAGTTGGATAATATCTAAGACTATTAAATTGGTATTTTCCCATTCTCTACTAAGCATACAGCTTTAAGGAGAAGAACAAAGAGTCTGGTGGGCTCGAAATCAGGATAATGTGTCCGAGTGGAGTGACATGTTACCCACAGACTGTTGTTTCAGTGAGCTAGCACTATAAAGATCTGATTAAGCTTGTTAATTTAGAACAAAGCGGATATCATCCACTCTTGACAATTTTGCATTTAATTTTATATTGTCAACAACTTTTTTTATACTTTAATAAGTGATGATACAAATCTATATTGCACTTAAAAATATAATTATTACAAGTTGCTTAAATTAAAACATTGTACATTTTTGCATTTTAATTTCAATAAAATTACCATAAGTTGTTTTTTTTTCTACAGAAAATGGCAAATGCACAGATTCAAGATGCACTACAAAACCAGTTGGCCCAAGCTGCCAATATCATGGAACAACAAGTGGATGCAGAACTACATCGTCTTGACAACATGGATGAGGACGATTTTGAACAATTGAGGCGAAAAAGAATGGAAGCCATGAAAAAAGCCCAGAAACAAAAACAGGACTGGATGACACAAGGTCATGGGAAATATACAGAAATTGTCGACGAGAAAGAATTCTTTGAAGTTTGTAAGAAAAGTAAAAGGGTAGTGTGTCATTTTTATCGTGACAGTACATTTAGGTGTAAAATTGTTGATAAACATTTAGAAATCTTGGCGCCAAAACATATGGAAACAAAATTTATCAAGATCAATGCCGAAAAATGTCCGTTTCTGATAGAGAGACTACGTATTGTTGTTTTACCAACAATCTGTATGGCGAAGGAAGGTAAAACATCAGATTATATCGTTGGCTTTGATGATATGGGAGGTACCGATGACTTTCCTACAGAAATGCTCGAATGGCGACTTGGTCGTGCAGATGTAATAAATTACAGTGGAGATTTAATGGAGCCACCAAGTGTTGCAAGAGAGAAGAAAACTGGAATTCTGGGATATGCAAAGACGAATAAAACAATCCGCGGAAGAAATGATGATGGTAGTAGTGATGAAGACGATTGGTGAAAAATTAATTCATCAAGATCATTACTGCCATTGTAAAATTTGTACAAAGATATTTATTTTTTATTTGCCCACCAGACCTGCAGGGTCATGTGAACTATTGTGATCACTTCATCCATCGTCATCTGTCAATTTTCAAATTTAAATCTTTTTCTCCACTTTGCCCATGCCATTGGAACCAAACTTGGCAGGAATGTTCATTAGGTGGTACATGTTTTGTACATTGTACTTTTCAAATTTGAGGTTTTGGTGCTGATCCGAAATTAAACATAGCTGCCAAGGCCAATAATGTGTTCTGATTGGCTGAAATTTCAAAAATCTTCTTCTCAGAAACCACTGAGGTGTTACTCGATCTTTAGTTTTATATGTATGTTTTGTCGATCGTTGTTTGTCCTTTTGCACTTTTTCTTTTAGCCATTGTTGTGTTGTCTGTTCTTCTTTGAAACGATTTCTGATTACTCCTTTGATATCTTCAAACTCTTCTTGTAATTTTCATTTGATGGTCCTGTACCAGTTATGAGATTTTAGTGCAGTTTTTCCTTGTGGGAATATGAAACATTACCAGCTTTTAAGATTGATAATCAGGTGAACAATACAGGTTCTTGTGAGCCTCTGGTTTATTTTAAGTATTGATGTACATTGTAAAGAATTAAATACAAATGTAAATTAATTGCCATCAGAATGGGTGTAAAGTTTGAAAGTTTTTTAATTTCATTGTTTTTCTTATATTGTTTTGCAGATTTCATGTCCAAAATGTTACTTCCGACCTGAAATAAAATCACCATTGTGAGATATTTTGACAAAAAGTAATAGTTGGATTAATAAGTTTAATTGTAGTTAAATGTTCATAAATCTCTTGATTTTCATTAATTGTGTCGTGCATTTGTTTGCATTTGCATCTGGTATATACATAATGTTTGTGTTGAGTCTTGTAAAACATTCATTAAAATGTGAACAAGCTAATATACAGTGACACTCGTCCTCCATATTATGTTGATCTGGTATGCATGCACATGTACTTGTAGATATCAATATGTGAACAGCTGCTTTTATAATAGAAAGTAAAATTGCTTTTGGACAAATTTGTTTTGTTATTCATCCATGTTTAGGCTGCTTGGATTCAATGGGGGGGACAAAAAAATAAAATAGTATGCGGCAGGTATTTATTTAGGGTAGGGAGTTAGGGTTATTTGGGGAACAAAATGAACTACTATGCAGCAGGTATTGTTTTAGGGTTTAGGTGTTTAATGCCACTTTCAACAATATTTCAGTTATATCGTGGCGGTCAGTTTTATTGGTGCAGGAACCCAGAGTACCTGGAGAAAACCACCGACCTGATACAAGTCACTGACAAACTTTATCACATAATGTTGTATGGGATACATCTCGTCTAAGCAGGATTCGAACTCACAACGTTAGTGGTGATAGTCACCGATTGCATAGGTAATTTTAAATCCAACTACCATACGATCACGATCATGACGATCCCTTTTTAGCTCACCTTGCCAAAGGCAACCTTAGCTATAGCTATCTCTTGGTGTCCGTTGTCCATCGTCGTCAGTTTGTAAACTTTTCACATTTTAGCACCCCTTGCCAAAGGCAACCTGAGCTATAGCCATCACTTGGTGTTCGTCGTCCATCATCGTCGTCAGTCTGTAAACTTTTCACATTTTTAGCTCACCTTACCAAAGGCAATGTGAGCTTTTGCCATTACTTGGCGTCCGTCGTCCGTTAACTTTTCACATTTTAATCTTCTCCTCTGAAACCCCTCGGCCAAATGAACTGAAACTTGGTAGGAAGCATCTATAGAAGATCCTCTATAAAGATGCTAATTTCGTCCTGATCTATTAATAAACATGGCCACTACAGGCAATTCTTGTTTCTGATTGGCCTATTTTTAAAAATCTTCTCCTTTGAAACCACTGGGCCAAATGAACTGAAACTTGGTAGGAAGCATCTATGGAAGATCTTCTATAAAGATTGCTCATTTCGTCCCAATCCATTAACAAACATGGCCACCACAGGCAATTCATGTTTATGATTGTATGCCTTCTAAAAAAAACATTTTTTCTGTGGAACGGGAGATAACTCTAATTTAAATATAGATATTAGTAAAATGCAGTTATCTCTGAATTGAATTACAGATAAATATGCCTCTAATAGTCTAGTCAAAATAACTTTTAAGGTCAAACTAATTGCAACAAAAGCATTCTTTCTTGAATTCTTATCTATATGTATATCTAAATAACATATCAAAAATCGACAAAAATCGATCGGCTGAATTTTTCTT